>JBBDGP010001689.1:1905000-2172500 GCA_037952835.1 Lithobates septentrionalis
ACAAGCCTGGGGGTCACACAAAAGCGATGCAGGAAACTGCATGTGATTCGCACTGCATTCCTGTTCAAATCACATGCGATTATTTGCAGTGCGACTAGAGCCCATTCATTTTGTATTGTTTCAGGTATCGGAGCATTTTACGAGTACAAGTACCCATGCAAATGCTTAGTATCGGCACAGATACCGGTGTCAGTGCTACCCTACTAATAGGTGCTTTATTCCCTGTCCTTTCTGTCCAAAACAAATAAAAAAAAAACGTTTTGCCTTTAGTTATACTTTAATGTCTCGTTATTTCATTTATGAGTGTACAGTTTAAGGACCGTTCACCTAATGAAAGGCTTGGCTCGAGTTTTCGGTGGTTGCCAGCATTACACAATATTCCCCATTTGCTACTTCATCTAAATTTATTTTGGATACCTTTCAAATCGCACTCTTTATTAGACTCAATTAACATTTTTACACTTGCTCATGTTTCTGGGTAACTTTGCAAAATATGTTAATATAGGAAGTTTTTGTATTAATGATAACCTAATCTGGCATCCTTTGTAATGTTTTTATTGGAGATGTCACTAGTTTCTTCAAATTGTATTAGCATGAAGACAAGTTATTATGGTTTGTGGTCAGTTTTTTTTCTTTTAATATCTCTCAGTTACCAACTGTTTTTTATTTGGTTAACATTTTATTTTATACGTTGGGCTAGTTCTTCCACTGGCTCAACTTATAAAATTCTAAATACTAACCACAACATACAAAACCATCCACAAAATCACTACCAGCTACATCACCAACCTCATCGGCAGATCTTGCCCAAATTGTCCTTTCTTCTCCTCCCAAGACATCCGGCCCTCTAGTTTCCTTGTTATCTCCTCCCATGCTCACCTCCAGGACTTTTCCAGAACCTCTCCCATCCTCTGGAACTCCCTGCCCCAGTATGTCACTGTCCGCCTTCAGATGATCCTTGAAAATGCATTTATTCAGGAAAGCCTATCCCACCTCCACCTAAGAACTGTACGTGAGTCGTCTCCATCTGCTCATCCCCTGCAGCTTTTACCTTTTGTACAACCTCCCACTCCCTTTAGATTGTAAGCTCCATGAGCAGGGCTCTCTTTTTCCTTCTGTATTGAACTCTATTGTAATCATACTGTCCCCCTTTATATTGTAAAGCGCTGTGTAAACTGTTGGCGCTTTATAAATCCTGTATAATAATAATTATAATTTGTAAAATATTTTATTTGCGCTTGTGGAAACCTTAGTAAAATATTCACAAATTGCAGTTCAGCTGTCCCTTGAGTTCATTTATTTTCATTTGGGGAAACTTTTTAATGGGTTGTTTCCATCTTGGAATGCCCACTGTTAAAGTGGTTGTAAAGTCAGAAGGTTTTTTAGCTTAATGCATTCTATCCATTAAGCTAAAAAACCTTCTGTGTACAGCAGCCCCCCTAATACTTACCTGAGCCCCATCTCTATCCAGCGATGTGCATGAATGCCTTAGCCGTCCAGGCTTCTTCCTCCCGATTGGCTGAGAGACAGCGTGGTGTGACGCCATTGGCTCCCGCTGCTGTCAATCAAAGTCAGCCAATTAGGAGAGAGAGGGGGCAGGGCTGAACCGAGACTCAATGTCTGAAAGGACACATGGAGCCTCGGCCCGGGTGCCCCCATAGCAAGCTGCTTGCTGTGGGGGCACTCAACAGTTACATAGTTAGGTTGAAAAAAAAAGTCCAAAAAAATAAAAAAACAACCATACAATCCCATATACACAATCCTATACCCACAGTTGATACAGATGAAGGTAAAAAACCCCAGCCAAGCATGGTCCAATTTGCTACAGCAGGGGGAAAAATTCCTTCCTGATCCCAGAGAGGCAATCGGATTTTCTCTGGATCAACGTTGCCTATAAATGTTAGTAACCAGTTATATTATATACATTTAGTAAAGAATCCAGGCCTTTCTTAAAGCAATCTACTGAGCTGGCCAGAACCACCTCTGGAGGGAGTCTATTTCACATTTTCACAGCTCTTACTGTGAAGAAACCTTTCTGTATTCGGAGATGAAATCTTTTTTCCTCTAGACGTAAAGAGTGCCCCCTTGTGCTCTGTGATAACCTTAAAGTCAATAACTCCACCAAGTTCACTATATGAACCACTTATGTATTTGTACATGTTGATCATATCCCCCCTTAATCTCCTCTTCTCAAGAGTGAATACATTCAGTTCCTCTCATCTTTCCTCATAGCTGAGCTCCTCCATGCCTCTTATCAGTTTGGTTGCCCTTCTCTGCACTTTCTCCAGTTTCCTGATATTCTTTTTGAGAACTGGTGCCCAAAACTGAACTGCATATTCCAGATGAGGTCTTACTAATGATTTGTACAGGGGTAAAATCATATCTCTCTCTGGAGTCCATTCCTCTTTTAATGCAAGAAAGGACTTTGCTGGCTTTGGAAACCACAGCTTGGCATTGCATGCTATTATTAAGCTTATGATCTACCAAAACCCCCAGATCCTTCTCCACCATTGATTCCCCAGTTGTACTGCCCCTAGTATGTATGATGCATGAATATTCTTAGCCCCCAAGTGCATAACTTTACATTTATCAACATTAAACCTCATTTGCCACTTAGTTGCCCAACGAAAAGGTGCATTGAGGTCGGCTTATAAGTTGGAGACATCCTGTAAGGAGGGAGGGGCCAGGAGCATCGGTGGGGGGCCCCAAGAAGAGGAGGCTCCAGGCTGCTCTGTGCAAAACCACTGCACAGAACAGGTAGGTATACCATGTTTGTCATAAAAAAAAAAAATAGACTTCAGTATCGCTTCAATTTACATTACTGTTCTGAACTTTGAGGATGAATTTCTCCACAGTGCCTGCAAAATATAAATCAAGGCATGTGAAATTAGAAATGCATTATTATACTGAATGCTTTTATTGCATATATAAACTGCATACAATGATCAGAATACAATTGTTTTTGGAATAGTAGTCCTTTAACTCCAGATAAGAGCCTAATAAAATCACTTCCCTTTTAGGATGAGCTTCTCAGCAAAAAGAAGAAGGAGAAAAAAAAGAAAGCAGGGGGCAAAGATGACATGAAATCAAGTCTGTTGGAGAAAAATGAAAGGTAAGAAGGTCTGTTGTAGTATTTTGTGTGTGTGGGAAATGGTGAGGTTGTGTGACACCACAGAATAGATCATACCTTGAGTATTGGAAAAAGGTGGGCACTCTTATCACTAGTAAAGAAAAAATAGGAGATCCATTTCTTTGGTCTGGATTCACGGGACATTCTAGCTCTATCCTCACTGTTTTCAAACAATAGAAAAGTGCCAAAACTAGCACTATGCATTTTATATTATATATTATTGTATATTATGTACAAATGGGGGAAGAAATTCATATATTGTATGTTGGTTATATATATTGTTATAGGTAGCAACAAACCACTTCTGTTTCACTGCATGAGTATTTTGCAGGGGTAGCATAGTAATTTAGGAAACAGGAGTCTTGATTTACTGCTGGTGTGTGAGAGAGACCCCGAAGATGTTTCTGCTCTTGGGAATAGAGGCAGAGAACATTCTCCTACCTGTTAGTCAACCACAATTAGTGCAGTGTTCAGAAAACTTTGCTTGTATGGAGAAGGGCATATGGATGGGTTGTCTGGTTGTACCATCTTGTGGCTTTGTAACCCTCTTCCATAGAAGCCATGTGCCAGGACCCAGGTCTGAACCTGCAACTTCTGATGTGTCTGTTAAAGTCTCTTCTTGCTGAGCCACCTGGGATGCTGGACAGCTCCTTAAACAATTCCTTGAATGATCCTGCCTTGAGCCATTTTTCCTTTGGAACCATTTGCTCCTCCCTTGAACTTCCCATTTTAGCCATGCCTCGCACTTCCTGTTTGCCAGATTATTGTGCTCTCTCCAGCCAATATCTCACTCTTGTCTCTCCTGCGGCTGTCCATATCTCCACTCGTTACCGATATTTGGCTTGTTTACTGACTACGCTTCTGCTTGATCCAAACCTGCAATATCTGCTCTCCTCCTGGTGGGGCGATCTCGAGGACCGCAAACTGGTACTAATATGCAGCAATATCCTTCTTCACCATCAAGAGCTCTGGTTGGTGCACCTCAGGTGAGCCTGCATCATCCGCCAGGGTGACCTGCTCATGTATTTATCCTGCTGGTCGGTGGGAGGCTCTCTACTGCTATAGCTACTGGTCTCCGAGCCTGTCTCTGGACCATGACACCATGGTTTCCGTAAATTTAGTTTAAACTAATTGGCTCTATAATACAAGACAGTATCTTTATTATAAACCAGTGTTTCTGTATGTACAGTTGGCCCCAGGGGTGAATAAGGAGTGATTTGCATGCTCCATCCACTATCCTTTAAATAAGGTAAAACTGTAAACCCCTTTTCAATTTTTTCATCTGTGCTGGAAGTTATACCTTCTATTTTGATGAAGATATAATCAGCAAAGTAGCAAAAATAATCTTAAAATGACTTTCTGGTATTGCAATAAGAAATCATAATGTGAGCTGCCTCAAAATACAATATTAGTTGCCATTAAAGCAGTATTAAATAGTACTTTGTCCTATATTAGGTTATAATAGGAAGTACTTGTAGGTCCCTCCTAAACAATGTAAAGCCACGTCATTGAAAAGTTTGATATGTTGGCTCCGGCCAGTGATGCTTGTGCTGTGATTGTTACTCTGCATGCGCGGGAGTGCGCAAACCCAGCCGGAGTGTGCAAACCCAGGAAGGAAGACCGGGAGGGCACCATTTCACGAGTAAATCTGTGAATGTTCTACAGCTACCGCAGGTCAACTTTTATATCAATTCCACAATATTTCTTTTGAACAGCTAGTCTTATAGGGCGTACACACGGTCGGACTTTGTTTGGACATTCCGACAACAAAATCCTAGGATTTTTTCCGACGGATGTTGGCTCAAACTTGTCTTGCATACACACGGTCACACAAAGTTGTCGGAAAATCCGATCATTCTGAACGCGGTGACGTAAAACACGTACGTTGGGACTATAAACGGGGCAGTAGCCAATAGCTTTCATCTCTTTATTTATTCTGAGCATGCGTGGCACTTTGTACGTCGGATTTGTGTACACACGATCGGAATTTCCGACAACGGACTTTGTTGTCGGAAAATTTTATCTCCTGCTCTCCAACTTTGTGTGTCGGAAAATCCGATGGAAAATGTCCGATGGAGCCCACACACGGTCGGAATTTCCGACAACACGCTCCGATCGGACATTTTCCATCGGAAAATCCGACCGTGTGTACGGGGCATTACACTGCGACCCTTGATAATATTGTCAGAGTAATCCGGTAGTCAGAAGGGGTGAATGAAATATGCTCCTGAAAAATGAATACGCAAGAATAAAGGAATGACCTAGGAGTTGTCACATAAGCAGAAGCGCCCTTCTACTTGTAATCAGGAATTCTATATAAAAAAAGAACATTTGTTTACCTTGTCTCCTAAAATTGTGTTAATGATACCATGTTAGACAGCCAATCTAATATAAATATCTGCCTCAGACTCAAAACTGATTGGGTTAACATTTTTCTGAGTTCTTTAACCCCCTTATCATCTGCAATATTAGGGTCGTCGATTCGAATCCCCACCACGGCACTACCTGCCTGGAGTCTGCATGTTCTCCATGTGCCTGTGTGGGTTTCCTCCGGTTACTCCGGTTTCCTCCCACACTCCAAAGACATGCTGGTTGGTTAGTTGGATCCTGTCTATATTGGCTATGAATGTGAGTTAGGGACCTTAGATTATAAGCTCCTTGAGGGCAGGGACTGATGTGAATGTACAATATATTGTATGTAAAGCGCTGCATAAATTGACAGCGCTATATAAGTACCTGTAATAAATAAATAATAATAAATATGTTGAGGACTGTTCCTGCACACAATGTCCCATACAGGGAGAATGTCAGTTCTATTTTCGCCACTGACAGCTGCTCGGGCACACTAGCGATCAGAAACCAATTAGAGTGGTTCCTGGTCATGTGATCAGTTATGACATGGTGATCACATGGCTTTGTTTTTGTACAGTGTATTCCTGTGTACTTTTTCTGTGCACTCACTTTACACACAGAAAGAAATGTACTGCGGACGGGCGACCGCAGTTGGTAAAGCAACATACCAGTACGGCGCCTACTTCCGGGGGTTAGGGCAGTCGTATTTGCGCCCCCTGCCCGGCACCTTCTGTGTCTGTCAGCAAGTCCTGGACAGTGATTGGCTGTGTGCAGTCACAGCCCAGAGCTCGGTGTTGGTTAACAACACAGTGCTCTGTACAGAGGGAACGACATGTCAGCTTCTCATCCCTGCGAAGCAGGGATGAAAAACAATGAGATCTAGTAATAAAAGCAGCACACTTTTTAGGCACACATTTAACCCCTTGGATCACCCTAGATCTGTGGTTCTCAATTCCTGTCCTCAGGACCCACTAACAGGTCAGGTTTTATGTATTACCTTGGGGAGATGCAGACTAGAATGCGGCAATCACTGAGCAGCAAATGATATCACCTGTGATGTATTCCAGTTATCTTGCAAACCTGGCCTGTTAGTGGGTCCTGAGGATAGGAGCTGAGAACCACTGCCCTAGATGGTAACCCCTTCCCGGCCAGTGTCATTAATACAGTGATAGTATATAGCAGGGATAAGCAATTAGCGGACCTCCAGCTGTTGCAAAACTACAAGTCCCATCATGCCTCTACCTCTGGGTGTCATGCTTGTGGCTTTCAGAGTCTTGCTATGCCTCATGGGACTTGTAGTTCTGCAACAGCTGGAGGTCCGCTAATTGCATATCCCTGCTATATAGTATTCTCACTGATCACTGTTTTAGTGTCACTGGTGATGTCATGATGTGGCAGTCAGTCAGTTCCCCCCCAGCGTCAGTTAGTGTCCGATTTCCCGCTGCACTATCGCAGTCCCATTGTAAGTGGCTGATCACCGCCATTAGTAGTATAAAAAAAAAAAAAAAGTTCCAAAATATATAAAATAGTTTGTAGACGCTACAATGCCCTGTACACACGATAGGATTTTCCAATGGAAAATGTGTGATAGGAGATTGTTGTCGGAAATTCCGACCGTGTGTGGGCTCCATCACACATTTTCCATCGGAATTTCCGACACACAAAGTTCGAGAGCAGGCTATAAAATTTTCCGACAACAAAATCCGTTGTCGGAAATTCCGATCGTGTGTACACAAATCCTACGCACAAAGTGCCACGCATGCTCAGAATAAATTAAGAGACGAATGCTATTGGCTACTGCCCCGTTTATAATCGTACGTGTTTTACATCACTGCGTTCAGAACGATCGGATTTTCCGACAACTTTGTGTGACCGTGTGTATGCAAGACAAGTTTGAGCCAACATCCGTCTTAAAAAATCCATGGATTTTGTTGTCGGAATGTCCGATCAATGTCCGACCGTGTGTACGGGGAATAACTCTCATGCAATCCAATCAATATACACTTACTGGGATTTTTTTTAATCAAAAAACCTATAAGCAGAATATATTTAGGCTAAAATGTATAAAGTAATTTGATTTTTAAATTTTTTTTTTTCTTGGATATGTTTTATAGCAGAAAGTAAAAAATATTGTTTTTTTCCAAATTTTCGGTCTTTTGCAAAAAAAAAATACACAGAGGTGATCAAATACCACCAAAAGAAAGCTCTATTTGTGTGAAAAAAAATATGATATTCATTTTGTTTGGGTACAGCGTTCCATGACCACATAAGTAGCGCAGTGCCAAATAGAAAAACGTGGCCTGGTCATGAAGGGGGTAAAATCTTCCTGAGCACAAGTGATTAAAAAAACTCAGTACAGTGTTTAAAGAAAATGTATTTTTATTTTTTTTTTTCAAAACGTTAAAAATAAAATAAATAAAACAAATAAAAAAATTAAAATAAAGTAAACAAAATTTATTTACCTCCTTATAATTATTTTTTTTTATTTGTTAGAAATCCGAGCAGTGTATTTATTAAATAATGTACCACATCTTTAAAAAAAATATATCTTGGTAGCCAAATCAGAATTTTTTGTCATGTTAGCTGCATACTAATGCTGCTATATTTTGTCTGGTTATCAATCATCTTTGGTTAGGAAAGATTTAATGTACCAAAGGAATGTTGGATTATTTTTTTTCTAAAAAATTATTTTAAGGACACATCCCCACAGCCTTCACACAAAGTAATGCTGTAGAATCAAGAACCTATAACAATTTTGGAAAGCTGAATAAACATGCAAACAGTGTAAAAAGAAAAAAGAAAAGAAGCATGTCATGGCCAGTTCAGTGCAGCATTATTCGCTGACGTCACCAGAATAGAAAACAGACAGAAACGCTTCTGATCTCCTCTTTCCATTGATCCAGTTCCTGCCCCTGCTGGGTAAACTATTTAGAAATGCTTTAATTCTCTCTAAAAGTCAATAGGAAAAATGGTTTTATCTTTCAGGATGTGGAATGCCATTACCCACCATGCTTTACATCTGCCAAAATCCAGTCTGTGTGTCTGTTGTGTTATATAGTGGAGAGGAACTTAACACAAAAAAGTCTTAAAGGGAATCGGTCACCAAGGAGAGAACACTCGGTCATTGAGCCGTTCACTTTACAGACCAAGTAACTAAATCCATCAGTGAGCAGAATATTGTAATGGTGTAATAAAAAAAAAAAAATCATTGCACAGAATACTAATCCTCCCCTTCTCTTCTTCTGACCCCTTAGTTGCCCCTTGCTTCAACCTCTATCCCTATATTCTCCCTCTACGTTACATTTATCCTTTGAGTCATCGAACGACATTCTACATTCTGCTTACATTGAACCTGTAAAACAATTGTTATCACTATTGAATCCTTGCAGACAGGCAACAGCATACAATACAATGTATCTTGCTGTAACTGCAGAGTTTGCTGGAGTTTGGCTTCAATTTGTTAGTGTATCTATATCTCCTAGTACATCTAACACCCAACCCCCCCCCCCCCCCCCCAGACTGATAATGTTGCTGTCCAAAGGTGTCTCTGTTGCTCCTCCATCCAGTGGAGGCACTCTAATACAGGAGGTGTGTTACTAGCCAGATCACGTGGTGAAAACAGAGGTAAGAAAAGCCTAAAAAAGAATGCAGCCACCACATCTAATGATTGGTAATCTGCAATATAATACATTTTTGGTTTTGGGTTTAATACCGATTTAGGTGTAAATATTGATGAATAATCTTATCACTTCCTGCAACGTTTCTGAAAAGAGGCTGACGCACAACTTCCTGTGTACAAAGTATAATATTCTGAGAAGATTTGTATGACAACTTCTGTCGTTCTCCTCTAAGCAGAAAATGCTGACATTACAATGTTTTATTACATTTACTTACTTTCCAGTGGATGTGAATGTTGAAAAAAAAAAAAACTTTGGGGCTGATTTACTAAAACTGGAGAGTGCAAAATCTGGTGCAGCTCTGCAAAGAAACCAATCAGCTTCCAGGTTTTATTGTCAAAGCTTAATTGAACAAGCCAAAGTTAGAAGCTGATTGGCTACCATGCACAGCTCCTCCAGATTCTGAGTGCTCCAGTTTTAGCAAATCTCCTGCAATGTCTTGAGGGTCTATTTTCCCTTGATGGTTTCTTCAAGTTTGGATATCTTAGGCTGCATCTATGAAGGCCTGTTTCTCATTGGTAGCATTGGGTAACTTATTTGCCCACAATAATGCAACTACCCCAACTGCTATCCTGGACTCCAGTGAACCTGCAAAAGGCCAAAGCAGTGGAAAATATCTGCAACCAACACTCCAAGCATTTGTGAATTCCATGAGCTTGGTTTAATAGCCATACAGTATATAACTCTTGAGGACATATTAAGGGAGCTGTTACCTGGTATAATAGAGGCTTCCAACAAGTGATGGAGACTGCCATTGCTTGCCTTCCGGATGTACACCTTCTCTTTTCAGAGGAGTCAGGCAATGTCAGCTTTCCATGTGGGATGGTAGCCTCAGCTGTGGCAGAGAACGTCCATCCTGACATATACCCTGTAAGAGCAGTTCTCAACTGTTGCATTATTAACCACTTGCCGACCGCCTCACGCCTATATACGTGAGCAGAATGGCACGGGCAGGCAAAATCACGTACCTGGTACGTGATTGCCTTCCCGCGGGCGGGGGGTCCGATCGGACCCCCCCGGTGCCAGCTGCGGTCGGCATTTGGCTGGGAGAGTTGAGAGACGAGGGAGAGGCCATCCGATCGTGGCCCCCCCCTCGCGATCGCTCCCAGCCAATGAGAAACATCCTCTGCCTCTGTATAGTACACAGAGGCAGAGGATGTGATGTCATCTCTCCTCGGCTCGGGAGTTTCCGTTCTGGCCCGAGGAGAGACGACATGTAAGTAAGTGCACAACACACACACAACACAGTAGAACATGCCAGGCACACTAAACACCCCGATCCCCCCCCCCCCCCGATCCCCCCCCAATCACCCCCCCCCCCCCCCCCCCCCTGTCACAAACTGACACCAAGCAGGTTTTTTTTTTTTTCTGATTGCTGCATAGTGTCAGTTTGTGACAGTTACAGTGTTAGGACAATTAGGGTTAGCCCCCTGTAGGTCTAGGGTACCCCCCTAACAAAGTTTTAACCCCTTGATCACCCCCTGTCACCAGTGTCGCTAAGCGATCATTTTTCTGATCGCTGTATTAGTGTCGCTGGTGACGCTAGTTAGTGAGGTAAATATTTAGGTTCGCCGTCAGCGTTTTATAGCGACAGGGACCCCATATACTATCTAATAAATGTTTTAACCCCTTGATTGCCCCCTAGTTAACCCTTTCACCACTGATCACCGTATAACCGTTACGGGTGACGCTGGTTAGTTCGTTTATTTTTTATAGTGTCAGGGCACCCGCCGTTTATTACCGAATAAAGGTTTAGCCCCCTGATCGCCCGGCGGTGATATGCGTCGCCCCAGGCAGCGTCAGATTAGCGCCAGTACCGCTAACACCCACGCACGCTGCATACGCCTCCCTTAGTGGTATAGTATCTGAACGCATCAATATCTGATCCGATCAGATCTATACTAGCATCCCCAGCAGTTTAGGGTTCCCAAAAACGCGGTGTTAGCGGGATCAGCCCAGATACCTGCTAGCACCTGCGTTTTGCCCCTCCGCCCGGTCCAGCCCAAGTGCAGTATCGATCGATCACTGACACTTACAAAACACTAAACGCATAACTGCAGCGTTCGCAGAGTCAGGCCTGATCCCTGCGATCGCTAACAGTTTTTTTGGTAGCGTTTTGGTGAACTGGTAAGCACCAGCCCCAGGCAGCGTCAGGTTAGCGCCAGTACCGCTAACACCCACGCACGCACCGTACACCTCCCTTAGTGGTGTAGTATCTGAACGGATCAATATCTGATCCAATCAGATCTATACTAGCGTCCCCAGCAGTTTAGGGTTTCCAAAAACGCAGTGTTAGCGGGATCAGCCCAGATACCTGCTAGCCCCTCCGCCCGGCCCAGCCCACCCAAGTGCAGTATCGATCGATCACTGACACTTACAGAACACTAAACGCATAACTGCAGCGTTCGCAGAGTCAGGCCTGATCCCTGCGATCGCTAACAGTTTTTTTTGTAGCGTTTTGGTGAACTGGCAAGCGCCAGCGGCCTAGTACACCCCGGTCGTAGTCAAACCAGCACTGCAGTAACACTTGGTGACGTGGCGAGTCCCATAAGTGCAGTTCAAGCTGGTGAGGTGGCAAGCACAAGTAGTGTCCCGCTGCCACCAAAAAGACAAACACAGGCCCGTCGTGCCCATAGTGCCCTTCCTACTGCATTCGCCAATCCTAATTGGGAACCCACCGCTTCTGCAGCGCCCGTACTTCCCCCATTCACATCCCCAACCAAATGCAGTTGGCTGCATGAGAGGCATTTTCTTTATGTCCTCCCGAGTACCCCTACCCAACAAACCCCCCCAAAAAGATGTGTCTGCAGCAAGCGCGGATATAGGCGTGACACCCGCTATTATTGTCCCTCCTGTCCTGACAATCCTGGTCTTTGCATTGGTGAATGTTTTGAACGCTACCATTCACTAGTTGAGTATTAGCGTAGGGTACAGCATTCCACAGACTAGGCACACTTTCACAGGATCTCCCAAGATGCCATCGCATTTTGAGAGACCCGAACCTGGAACCGGTTACAGTTATAAAAGTTACAAGTTTGCAAAAAAAACACAAACAAAAATAAAAAAAAATAGTTGTTGTTTTATTCTCTCTCTCTATTCTCTCTCTATTGTTCTGCTCTTTTTTACTGTATTCTATTCTGCAATGTTTTATTGTTATTATGTTTTATCATGTTTGCTTTTCAGGTATGCAATTTTTTATACTTTACCGTTTACTGTGCTTTATTGTTAACCATTTTTTTGTCTTCAGGTACGCCATTCACGACTTTGAGTGGTTATACCAGAATGATGCCTGCAGGTTTAGGTATCATCTTGGTATCATTCTTTTCAGCCAGCGGTCGGCTTTCATGTAAAAGCAATCCTAGCGGCTAATTAGCCTCTAGACTGCTTTTACAAGCAGTGGGAGAGAATGCCCCCCCCCCCCACCGTCTTCCGTGTTTTTCTCTGGCTTTCCTGTCTCAACAGGGAACCTGAGAATGCAGCCGGTGATTCAGCCAGCTGACCATAGAGCTGATCAGAGACCAGAGTGGCTCCAAACATCTCTATGGCCTAAGAAACCGGAGGCTACGAGCATTTTATGACTTAGATTTCGCCGGATGTAAACAGCGCCATTGGGAAATTGGGGAAGCATTTTATCACACCGATCTTGGTGTGGTCAGATGCTTTGAGGGCAGAGGAGAGATCTAGGGTCTAATAGACCCCAATTTTTTCAAAAAAGAGTACCTGTCACTACCTATTGCTATCATAGGGGATATTTACATTCCCTGAGATAACAATAAAAATGATTTAAAAAAAAAAAAATGAAAGGAACAGTTTAAAAATAAGATAAAAAAGCAAAAAAATAATAAAGAAAAAAAAAAAAAAAAAGCACCCCTGTCCCCCCTGCTCTCGCGCTAAGGCGAACGCAAGCGTCGGTCTGGCGTCAAATGTAAACAGCAATTGCACCATGCATGTGAGGTATCACCGCGAAGGTCAGATCGAGGGCAGTATTTTTAGCAGTAGACCTCCTCTGTAAATCTAAAGTGGTAACCTGTAAAGGCTTTTAAAGGCTTTTAAAAATGTATTAATTTTGTTGCCACTGCACGTTTGTGCGCAATTTTAAAGCATGTCATGTTTGGTATCCATGTACTCGGCTTAAGATCATCTTTTTTATTCCATCAAACATTTGGGCAATATAGTGTGTTTTAGTGCATTAAAATTTAAAAAAGTGTGTTTTTTCCACAAAAAATGCGTTTGAAAAATCGCTGCGCAAATACCGTGTGAAAAAAAAAATGAAACACTCACCATTTTAATCTGTAGGGCATTTGCTTTAAAAAAATATATAATGTTTGGGTGTTCAAAGTAATTTTCTTGCAAAAAAAAATAATTTTTTCACGTAATCAAAAAGTGTCAGAAAGGGTTTTGCCTTCAAGTGGTTAGAAGAGTGGGTGATGTGTGACATAAGCTTCTAAATGTTGTGCATAAAATGCCAGGACAGTTCAAAACCCCCCCAAATGACCCCATTTTGGAAAGTAGACACCCCAAGCTATTTGCTGAGAGGCATGTCGAGTCCATGGAATATTTTATATTGTGACACAAGTTGCGGGAAAGAGACAAATTTTTTTTTTTTTTTGCACAAAGTTGTCACTAAATGATATATTGCTCAAACATGCCATGGGGATATGTGAAATTACACCCCAAAATACATTCTGCTGCTTCTCCTGAGTACGGGGATACCACATGTGTGGGACTTTTTGGGAGCCTAGCTGCGCACGGGACCCCGAAAACCAAGCACCGCCTTCAGGCTTTCTAAGGGCGTAAATTTTTGATTTCACTCTTCACTGCCTATCACAGTTTCGGAGGCCATGGAATGCCCAGGTGGCACAAAACCCCCCAAAATGACCCCATTTTGGAAAGTAGACACCCCAAGCTATTTGCTGAGAGGTATAGTGAGTATTTTGCAGACCTCACTTTTTGTCACAAAGTTTTGAAAATTGAAAAAAGAAAAAATTTTTTTTTTTTCTGGTCTTTCTTCATTTTCAAAAACAAATGAGAGCTGCAAAATACTCACCATGCCTCTCAGCAAATAGCTTGGGGTGTCTACTTTCCAAAATGGGGTCATTTGGGGGGGTTTGTGCCATCTTGGCATTTTATGGCCTTCAAAACTGTGATAGGTAGTGAGGAGTAAAATCAAAAATGTATGCCCTTAGAAATCCTGAAGGCGGTGCTTGGTTTTCGTGGCCCCGTACGCGGCTAGGCTCCCAAAAAGTCCCACACATGTGGTATCCCCGTACTCAGGAGAAGCAGCTGAATGTATTTTGGGGTGCAATTCCACATATGCCCATGGCCTGTGTGAGCAATATATCATTTAGTGACAACTTTTTGTAAATTTTTTTTTTTTTTGTCATTATTCAATCACTTGGGACAAAAAAAATAAATATTCAATGGGTTCAACATGCCTCTCAGCAATTTCCTTGGGGTGTCTACTTTCCAAAATGGGGTCATTTTGGGGGGTTTTGTACTGCCCTGCCATTTTAGCACCTCAAGAAATGACATAGGCAGTCATAAACTAAAAGCTGTGTAAATTACAGAAAATGTACCCTAGTTTGTAGACGCTATAACTTTTGCGCAAACCAATAAATATACGCTTATTGACATTTTTTTTACCAAAGACATGTGGCCGAATACATTTTGGCCTAAATGTATGACTAAAATTTAGTTTATTGGATTTTTTTTATAACAAAAAGTAGAAAATATCATTTTTTTTCAAAATTTTCGGTCTTTTTCCGTTTATAGCGCAAAAAATAAAAACGGCAGAGGTGATCAAATACCATCAAAAGAAAGCTCTATTTGTGGGAAGAAAAGGACGCAAATTTCATTTGGGTACAGCATTGCATGACCGCGCAATTAGCAGTTAAAGCGACGCAGTGCCGAATTGTAAAAAGTGCTCTGGTCAGGAAGGGGGTAAAATCTTCCGGGGCTGAAGTGGTTAATGATAGTTAGGCAGTGTATGGCCAAGTTAAAGTATACATGACACACATTTCCCAGCTTTCCTTCCCCCAAAAAAATCAACATTTTGAAGTAAGCTTGCAATTTAGTGTTGGGCCACAGGTTGGACACCCTTAAAGTGGATGTAAACCCTCACATATACCCAGTGAAGTGAACAGCCTCAGATGATACACAGAGATGAAACAAATCTCCCTACATAAGTTCTACATGTATATCTGCTGTCTTCAGCTTGCTATATTCTTTAGAAAGTTCAGATCGTGTTGGGAGATTTTTTTTCTTCCTGTTCAGCACTGCAGTGAAGCCTGGGCATACAGCCAAGACAGCTGATTAGAGGAAAGGCACCCCCCCCCCCCCTACTCCACATAGGCAGAGACTTTCAGAGCTGTATGTTGAATGGTTCAGTACTCTGCTAATCTATTTATACCATCCTCCCAAACACAAAACTCCGGCTGCTTTTATCTCGGTTGACGGAGTACTTGTCAGGAGTTATCAGGCTGATAACAGAAGAACGGAGCAGCAGAAAGATAGGGGACATAGTGCTTTGAAGAGAGATAAGAAAACACTACAGATATATGTGCCCAGCTCAAATGTCATGAATCGGGTTTACATCCACTTTAATGTATACACTACATGCATAATATACAGTATATGACAAATTATTGTTTAGCATTCATGCTATCCATTGAACAATCGATATACCCTTTCATAGAGATGCCTTTTTTTCCAAAGTGTTACCTGAATAAAGCCATGAAAATGAAAACCCTTGAGGTCACCCAAACCCAAAGTCTGCATTTGATTTGTATTACAAAGATCCTTCTGACTCTTCTAAGCCAACCCTAGGCTCCTTCCTATGAGCTCTGCTGATGGATTTACCATTTAACAAGGGGGAAAAAAGAAGTAAATATTGTGCTTTGGGCCTGCCTGCTTTTGCCAGCTGCCTGGTTGTGCTTTATTGTAAATCTGACCCTGAAGATGGCGTATATATGAATTCTGATATTTCCTTTGCACTACTCTCTGCACTTTGTTGTTTGATGAGCCTGTTGCTTTTATTACAGGGTCCTTGAGAAGCCTCAGTGGCGTGATTTACTTCCTTTCAAGCTGGGAATCTGTTTTTATCTCACGATCAGATCACTGCCACAGTGCTTACAGGTAAGTACTATATTTCATTTAAAGAAAAAAATATTTGCTTTTAACTATTGAGCTCTATTCAGTGTCACTTTTTTTTTTTTTTTTTTTGTCCAAAGGTGGCCACACACTACTAATATTAGACTTTTTCTGCTTTTATTACCTAAATGTTGTATCCTCTGACAGACAGCTGCTTTTCAGATTTTTTTTTTTTCATTTCAAACCTTTAGTTAAGGTAGTTGTCAATCTTGCTTTTTTTGTATCCAGCCTTTTTATTAATACATTTTACAAAGATTACAAAGTCATACGTTACAGTACAGCTGTGGCCAAATGTTTTGAGAATGACACAAATATTAATTTTCACAAAGTCAGCTGCTTCAGTTTTTATGATGGCAATTTGAATATACTCCAGATTGTTATGAAGAGTGATCAGATGAATTGCAATTAATTGCAAAGTCCCTTTGCCGTGAAAATTAACTTAATCCCATAAAAAAACACTATTTGTAAAAAAAAGCTTCAGGGTGCCCAAGAAAGTCCAGCAAGGACCAGAACCGTCTCCTACAGTTGATTCAGCTGAGGGATCGGGGCACCACCAGTGCAGAGCTTGCTCAGGAATGGCAGCAGGCAGGTGTGAGTGCATCTGCACACACAGTGAGAGGAGGACTTTTGGAGGATGGCCTGGTGTCAAGAGAAGCAGCAAAGAAGCCACTTCTTTCCAGGAAAAACATCCGGGACAGACTGATATTCTACCAAAGATACGAGGATTGGACTGCTGAGGACTGGGGTAATATCATTTTTTCTGATGAATCCCGTTTCCGATTGTTTAAGGCAGGGGTCTTCAAACTACAGCCCTCCAGCTGTTGCAAAACTACACGTCCCATGAGGCATTGTAAAACTCTGACATTCACAGACATGACTAGGCATGATGGGCATTGTAGTTCCTAAACAACTAGAGAGCCATAGTTTGGAGACCCCTGGTTTAAGTCATCCGGAAAAAATCTTGTCCGGAGAAGAAAAGGTGAGCGCTACCATCAGTCCTGTGTCATGCCACAACAGTAAAGCATCCTGAAACCATTCATATGTGGGGTTGCTTCTCAGCCAAGGGAGTGGGCTCGCTCACAATTTTGCCTAAGAACACAGCCATGAATAAAGAATGGTATAAAAACATCCTTAAGGAGCAACTTCTCCCAACCATCCAAGAACAGTTTGGTGGTGAACAATGCCTTTTCCAGTTTTACAATGGCACATATCACGGTGCTTCCCAAACCTGGCAAGGATCCCAGTGTCTGCTCTAGTTACAGGCCAATATCCTTGCTAAACCCGAACGTAAAACTTCTGTCTAAAATTATTGCGACAAGACTATGCAGACACCTTCCAGACATTATTGGCCCGGAACAGGTGGGACTTATGCCAGGCAGGGAGGCACGTGATAATGTCACTAAAGCCATAAATCTCATACATCTACTCGGCGGACATACTGAAGAAGGCCTTCTCCTGTCTACAGACGTGGAGAAGGCCTTCGATGGGGTAGCATGGGATTTCATGTTTTCAGTGTGCTCACATATTGAATTAAAACCTAATATGTTAGCATGGATTTTGACGCTATATCAAAACCCGACAGCTAGACTGAAGATTAACGGGACACTTTCGGAACCAGTGCAGATACATAATGGCACCAGGCAGGGCTGCCCTTTGTCCCCAATATTGTTCATACTCACATTAGAGCCCTGCATACGCACCGTGAATAGGAACCCCTCGGTCATGGGACTAGAATTAGGGACTATCCGCTGTAAACTCGCCGCTTACGCGGGTGATCTTCTATTTGTCCTCACAGAACCACATATTTCGATTTCCCAACCTCTTAAAAGAATTTGACTATATGGATACATCTCCAATTTCAAGCTCGATTACGACAAGTCAGAGGCACGCAACATCTCCCTGAACCCCCAAACCCTAAAGAAGGCCCAACCCAATTGCCCCTTTAAATGGGTGCAAACTTCGCTTAAATATTTTGGGATATGGCTTACGTCCAACTTAGCAAATCTCTATACACAAAACTTCCACCCCATCTTACACAAACTGCAACAGAACATGCAGCATTGGAAACTAAAACCTTTCTCTTGGTTTGGGAAGGCAGCAGTGGTGAAGATGACAGTATTGCCCAGGATATTATACCTGTTCCAAAATTTACCCATCCTTTTGCCCAAAAGGTTCTTCTCTCAATTAAAGTCGACACTACTGGAATTCATTTGAGGGAGGAAGAAATCATGCATTAGCATGCAGACTCTGACTAAACCAAAGACAGAGGGAGGTATTATCTTACCAAACTTTAAACTCTACTACTACGCGACTCATTTGACACAAATTCTTGACTGGAACTGCCACGCAACTTCCAAGGACTGGGTTGGAATTGAAGGTTTGCAGACCAAGACACCTTTAAAGCAGTTTTATACCCGCTGTCTTTTTTTTCTTTTTCTACACCTGCAAGGGAATAGGCATAATGAGCTAGTATGCACCGCATACTAGCTCATTATGAGATACTTACCTTAGAACGAGGCGCCGGCATCTCACCTGGTCCACGCCGAGGGAGCTGACATCTCCCCTCGGCGTGTCTTCCGGGTATCGCGGCTCCAGCGCTGTGAGTGGCCGGAGCCGCGATGTCGTCACTCCCGCGCATGCGCACGGGAGACTTCTGCCCGGCAAGCTCCGGAGTTTGCCGGGCTGTCAGACGAGAATCCCCTGTGCGCATGCGCCGCTGCAGTCAGCGGCTCATTGCGAAGGGAATATCTCCTAAGCCTTACAGGTTTAGGAGATTTTTTTTTACCTTCAGGTAAGCCTTATTATAGGCTTACCTGTAGGTAAAAGTTAAAAATAAAGGTATACAACCACTTTAAGATTTCTACCTTGGGTCACCAAAAACAAACACCGTAGTAACCTCAAGCTACATCCTACAATTGGACCAACATTGAGAGTCTTTCAAACTGTTATACAAAACCATAATATAGCTTCCACTCCTGGTCCATTGACGCCCTTGACACACAACACGGAGTTTGCACAGGGCAATACTACCATATACTTTCCTCACAGGACAGGGACAAACTCAAAACCTTTGAACAACTACAGAATGAATTGCAAGCAAAGCATTTCACATACTGGCAATACGTACAGCTCCACAACTATGTCTACTGTTTAGCCAACCGACAAAATTTCTTGCGACAGGCGACATTTTTTGAACAGCTATGCCTTACAGGCAGGCCCGGACTGGCCACAGGGCAGACCGGCATTTGCCCGGTGGGCCGCGGGCTGTTGGGCTGCATGTCAATCCTCGCTGCACACCTCCCTTCTCCAGCTGTGACTCCCGGCCGCACAGAGCGCTGGATCCATGCTCTCTCTGGCTTGATGCTGAGGCAGAGAACAGGAGGGGGCTCTGTATGTAGACACTGTACGGCCGTATCCCACCAAGTGCGGTGCCTGTTGCACTGAGCAGCGGGGCTCTCTCCCTCCTCCGTGTGCTGTCCAGCCAGTTCCTGTCCCGTGGCAGGCAGAAGATGCGCCCTGCACTCCAGAGCCAGATCTATCGGGGTTCTGGAGAGCCCCCCAGATTTGTTGTGGCCCCCCACCATGGACATTGTGTCCGCTGCGCTTCTCCCCAATCCCTGCACTCTAGGCGGGGAAAGGAGAAGTGTCAGTGGCAGAGAGGAGAGAGCCGGGAGGAGGTGCAGGCTCTCTGTGCTCTCTCCCATTGTGTCAGTGAAACGCTCCTTCATACAGCAGAAGGATCGTTCTTAGTTTGCACGGTACACGGCTTAATAACCCTCCCCACCCCCCTGCCCACGTTCCGCACCTCCTTACAAATCCTCTAAGATTGAAAGGGGAGGGGGGCTTGGGGGATTGTGCTAGAAGGAGGAATGGGGGGGGGGGGATTTGTGCTAGGGGGAATGGAGGGGGGGATTTGTTCTGGATGGAGGAATGAAGGGGGGTGGACTTGTGCTAGAAGGAGGAATGATGGGGGGATTTGTACTAGAAGGAGGAATGAAGAGGGGTGGATTTGTGCTAGGAGGAATGAAGGGGGGTTGATTTGTGTTGGAAGGAGGAATGGAGGGGGGGGGATTTGTGCTAGAGGAAGGAATAAAGGGGGAGATTTGTGGTAGGAGGAGGGATGGAGAGAGGGGATTTGTGCTAGGAGGAATGGAGGGGAGATTTGTGCTAGAAGGCGGAATGGGGGGGGGGTAGATTTGTGCTAGAAGGAGAAATGGAGAGAGGGGAGGTGGATTTGTGCTATGAGGAAGATGCAAAATGGCTGGCTGACTGATTTTTGATTTATTATTTTGGATCTCTAACAGTAGCGGTTTCATTTGGTTGTTCTTTCTCCCATGAAAATACTGGAGTCTAATATCTATAGATAGGTATACATGTGAATCCTGTGTGACGGCCCTTCCCTAACCTAGTAAAAAATTACTTGCATAATCATTACGAGAAATAATTGCTATTCAAGATTTAAAACTTGCCACCCCCTCTCTTCCCCTCCCCCTTGTTTTTCTTTTTTCTTATTTTGTCTGTTTTTTTTCTGTCCCTTCTATGTAATGCCATTATTCTTGATGATACTTTCAAAACAATAATTTCGAGTTGATAATTATTTCTGTTCATAACATACAACAGTTTTTTTGGGGGGTTTCTGTTGCTACATTGGATGTGCGCTCAAACAGATGCTATTCTTCTGTCTAGGAGCACTTCATAACATGACGCGTTTGGCGTATTGTATGTGATACAGTAAAACTGTTTTTGTACGCTTTGTTATAACCTTGAATATCTCAATAAAAATTTTATTGGAAAAAAATGCCTTCTCCATCATGATGGAGCACCTTTCCATAAGGCAAAAGTGATAACTAAGTGGCTTGGGGAACAAAACATCAAAATTTTGGGTCCATGGCCATGAAACTCCCCAGACCTTAATCCCATTGATAACTTGTGATCAATCCTCCAGCTGAACAAACCCCCCCCCCACACACACACACACAAATTCTGACAGACTCCAACCATTTAATATGCAAGAATGGGCTACCATCAGTCAGGATGTGGCCCAGAAGTTGATTGACAGCATGCCAGGGTGAATTGCAGAGATCTTGAAAAAGAAGGGTCTCTATTACTTTCGCACATTGCCAGTTAGAGTGCCCTCTTTCTTTGACTTTTGCAAAATCGGATTCTCCAATTTATCTGGGCGCATAAATGTCCTAGAGTCCCTAGATCTACTCTTTATACCCATAGACTACAAGGAAGCTTGGGGGTCCCCAATGTCTCCAAGTACTATACAGCGGCGCAGATTTTCCCGTTGACCATGTTCCACGCGACCACAGATGTTCATCTTTGGGTGTTACTTGAATTGCCCGACTGCGACTCGTCCTCACTCCAAGCTCTACTCTGGCTCCCTCATAAATTGCGCCCCCCCCCCCCCCTCTGAGCCCCGTGCTGCTGCATGGCCTGCAGATTTGGGACTCAGTTCGCTTCTCTGGTAATTTGATGTCCTCCTTTTTACCACTACTCCCTATCACTCACAATCCTCTTTTCCCCCCAGGCCTTGAGGAGCCTCAGGCATTCTCTTAGGGGCTCTCTCATGGCTACCCACGGGTTCAAAACTTTCTTTCCTCCCGCTCCTTTCTTTCTTGGGAGACCATCCGAGAAACACACGACACACCGGCAACACTGGATTACTGCCTTGCGCTGCACGTCCACTTATCCATTTCAAAAGACCTTTTTTGAACATGCATGTCAGCATACCCCGGGGTCCCCCCGGCCTCATTTTGGCTATCTATGCATCTTTGAATGGACGTTCGTCATCAGCGCCCCTCTCTTATATGGCCCAATGGGAAAGGCACCCCCAGTCCCCCATAGACCTAGAAGACTGGAGTAAGGCCTAGAAAATGGTGGCCAAATGCTCATTTAACACAAACACCCTGGAAGCAGCATATAAGGTCCTATTCCGATGGTACTGGGTCCCGGCCCGCACAACACATGCTTTCCCGGGAAGTACTTATAGATGTTTCTGCAGCTGTGGACAGCGGGGGGATGTCATACATACCTGGTGGTCCTGCCCAAGACTGGTGGGGTTCTGATCTAGGGTTTTTGGCTTACTGCAGACCCTTTTCCCTCTAACCATCTGTAGAGACACTAAGTTAGCCCTATTGCATTGTCCAGTACCTGGTTTATTCGTGCCACAGCAGAAGCTGGCCACTTACCTCTTTATAGCGGCTAAACGGACTATAGCTCAAGCCTGGTAGACTCAACGCTATGTTGCTTCAGGAACAAATGTCCAGTATTGTGAATGACTCGCATGCCAAATTTCTCAAAGTTTGGGAACCATGGATCTCTTATGAGTTCCCCGCACTCCAAGCGTCCTGTTTGGGCCTTGTCTGATTCCCTTCTGTGGGGCTCCTGAGTCAGAGTTCTCCCTTCCCCCCTCTCCTATCAATGACCCTCTCTCTCTGCCTTTTCGCTCTTCTCGCTTTCTTTCTGGTTTCTCACTATCCTGGTTCCTGCCGTTGCCTCACATGAAGGGGGGTTGCTAGAGAAGAGCCTCCCCTTTGGCGATGATTTTGGGGATATGACATTTTATGCAGTATTCCTTTTTTGATACCATCCCCTATTTTCACTATGTCATAGGATAATTGTGAACAATATTGATTATTGGTAAAAATGTTTACACATTTCTAGCCCCTGCGATCAATGAGCTTGTTTATGAATCTCTTGTTTATCCAAAAATTCAATAAACATATTGAAATAGAAAAAGAAGGGTCAACACTGCAAATATTGACTACGTTTTTGCATAAACTTAAAGGGGTTGTAAACCCTCGTTTGTTCTTAATGCATCCTATGCATTAAGGTGAAAAAACTTCTGGCAGTGACCGGCCCCCCAGCCCCCCCAGTCTTACTTACCTGAGCCCCATAATTCCCTCGGCAAAGACGCGCTCTCCCTCTCTGCATGGGTTACTGGCTCTTGATAGATTGATAGCAGCACAGCCATTGGCTCCCGCTCCTGTCAATCAAATCCAATGACGCGGGAGCTGGGGGGCAGGGCCGAGCCGAGTCCGGTATTCGTGTCTATGGATGCAAATGCTGGACTCAGGAGCACGCCCGCATGGTAACCCCCTGGGAGAGCGCTTCTCCTAGGGGGTTAACTGATGCGAGGAGGAGCTGCGAGAGCCACCAGGGACCCCAGAAGAGGAGGATCGGGGCCACTCCGTGCAAAACGAGCTGCACAGTGGAGGTAAGTATGACATGTTTGTTATTTTAACAAAATAAAACACGAAGCCTTACAATCACTTTAATGTTATTGTCAATAAAAGCCTTTGACACTTATGAAATGCTTGTAATTATACTTCAGTATACCATAGTAACATCTGACAAAAAGATCTAAAAACACTGAAGCAGCAGACTTTGTGAAAGTTTAATATTTGTGTCATTCTCAAAACTTTTGGCCACGGCTGTAGTTGCATAATGAAAGTGCAATAGCTCTTTCATTCATTGATGATCGCCTGGAGAACGGCACAGGTAGTGTTTGAGATACATGATGCAACCAAAGTAAAAGAAAATGGAGAAAAAAAACAAAACAAAGAAAGTGGAGGGGGGACAGGATGGGGTGCTGCGAAAAGAGTGAATGATAAGGTTTGGTTCGGGTATAAGGAAGAAGATAGGCCAGGGAGCTACAGATAATAGCAGGAGTAGAAAGGGCACATCAAAGGTCAAGTAGATGGCTGTCAAAGCTGACTGGGAGGAAGTGGTGGGACCCAAGGCATAATGTACTGTAGTTTTGCCATCCGCTTTTTGGTAATGAATGTCAAGTGTAACCTAGTTTTCCCAGCTGCATACAGGGTTTTGGAGAGCCACCCCTTAGAGATTGTCTGTTTCGTGGCCATCAGAATACGGGTCATATGTGTAAATTGATGCATACAAAAACTATTAGGTTTTAAGTTTAGAAACAAAGGTGTCAATTCACTAAGAGATAAATACTGCATGAATTTTTGAGTTAAAATAACTCATGCAATATTTATCTCAAAAGTAGTCAATTCGCTAAAAAAACATGCGTTATTTACCGAATGCATATGTTTTGCGACATTCATCACTTAAATTTTGCCTAATTTTTTTCACTTTTTTTTTTTTAATATGCTAGCACTACACCAGAGGAAGAAATAAACTCACATAGAAATACTATGAGACTGTGAAAACATTCTAGCATACTTTTATTCACAAAGCGATCTCCCTCTGGTGAAATGTTACAATTTATTTTCATTCCTGAGCTCAGGGTAGAACATTTCCACACTGACACATTATATACTTTTACTTTACTGGCCGGTGCAGAGTTCCCCTCATTGTTATTTTTTATACATTGCTAAAATACCGACTGCCTATTGGCAAGTGATAAATAACGAATGTGTGTGTTCTTTAGTGGACTTACTTTAATGATTTATCTTTTTTCTTTCTTTTTTTTTTGTGGTATTCTCCTCACATTCGATATTTTACTTTGATGAATTGACTCTTTTATTATCTCATGCGATATTTCTGTAAAATGGGTCACGTGACCTTCATATCGCATGCGGTAACCTTTAGTGAATTGACCCCAAAGCCTAAACATAATAATGGAGCATCCGGGAGTTGCCAGAAAAATGTTCACCACTTGAATATAAAGCCAAGACTAGGACTGCTAATAGTGCCATGTGGGCATAATCGTAATGAAAAGGTCCCAATAATGCCGCATACACACGAGTGGAATGTCCGACAGAAAAAGTCCGATGGGAGCTTTTCATCGTATATTCCGATCGTGTGTATGCCCCATCTGACTTTTTACGTCGAAAGTTCTGACGGACCTAGAAAGAGAACATGTTCTAAATTTTTCCAAAGGAACCAATTCCTATCGGGAAAACCGCTCGTCTGTATGCTGTTCCGACGTACCAAAAACGAAGCATGCTCTGAAGTAAGTACGAGACGGAAGCTATTGGCTACTGGCTATTGAACTTCCGTTTTCTAGTCCCGTCGTACGTGTTGTAGGTCACCGCGTTCTGGACAGTTGGAATTTGGTGTGACCGTGTGTATGCAAGACAGATTGAGCGGAATTCCGTTGGAAAAACCTTCCGAATTTATTCAGACGGGAAAACCGGTCATGTGTACAGGGCATAAGAAAGTCTTATGATCCACCAATGTCATTTATTAAATAAAAATTTAGATTTTCATATTGGGACCTTTTCACTAGGATTATGCCCACATGGCACTATTGGCAGTCCTAATCTTGGCTTTTTTTTTCAAGTGGTGAACCCTTTTCTGGCAACTCCCGGCGCTCCATTATTATGTACTAAGTGGCTTTGACTTTCACCCTGGTTCAAGTTGTTTTTGGAGCAGCAGGAGGAAATACCTATGCACCTGGCTTTCTCCTGACATTCATCATTATTAACTTTTGAAACCTCACGATGGATTAATATGGGGTAGCTGTTGGCAATAACCGTGCACCTGGCTTTTCTTGGACAGAAATTGCTACAAATCACTTGAACTCTGTCAGCAGCCTTTTGCGCCGGTCTGTAGCTGTACTAGGTTTAGGAGCAATTTGCATGGTTTTTTGGGAAGCAGCTGTTGTAGATCTTGCTTTTTTAAAAACGCCACTAAACCCTTAAAAGATTTTATTTTATATATCGTTTTACATTTAAGGATTTTGTAATAAATATGGAGTCAAAGTGAGTAAAAAAAAAAAATTGCTTGTGTTTTGAAGCAGTAAAAAATAACATTCTCATCTCTGCATGCAAGATGCCTGTAGCTCAAGGCCTGTCAGATCACAGGAGCCTTTGCTTAAAGTTACAGATGATGTTAATAGTTTAATAGTAAGATGTATACTAGAGCTCTTCATGTCATTCGTGAAGCAGAAGCTTTGCCCTGCTCCTTCCAACCTGTGCTGCCTATTAGTATGACTGCCAAAGTTATAAACAAACATTGAGTGGCGGTTCACACTTATGCGAATTCTATGGCGATCAGATGCTATCCAAAAAGCATAGATTTGCATGTCATGTAAAAAAGCATTATTTCAAATGAAGGCTGTTCACATATATGCGGTGCGAATTTGATCTAAAAAAAAGGTCCAGTGCGAGTTTGGTGGGATGCGCATTTCAGCTCCATAGACTTCTATGGTACCGGACTGAAATCGCAGTCCAGTGTTCACATGACTGCAAATTTTTTTATTTTTTTTTGCCTAGATTTTTTTAAATAATAAAATCGCAGATGTGACCACTCTCCTCAGAAATTTGCAATACATTTGCATTAAAATCGCACATGGCAAGCATAAATCGCAATGCAAATTCGCACCTTGTACCGCTTTAAATTCAAACCGAATTTGCAGCGCATAGGTGGGAACCGGCACTTAGACGCAAAAAGGGTGAAGCCAAACTCCCAACTTCAGGGATACATTTCACCTAAAGCATTCTGTGGTTTGGGGTTCCTTCTCAAACAATTAAAGTGTATCTATATACAGGTGTAGGAATCTGCGCCAATTGGTAAATGTGAATAAAGATTATACAAGCTGCAGTTACTAGAGACCAAAAGGTGTATATATGTAGTATAAGTTGTAACCGCGCTGTCTGAAGCTCTCTACACATTCAATCAATAAATAATGAAAGAAGTGCTCACTAATAATTCATCATAAGTGATATAAAATCAATTGTTGAAATAAATTAATAAAAAAAATATTTAAAATTCTAAAAAAATTAGAAACTAGCACAATTAATTCATATAATCCACATGTTAAAAAATCATATAAAGTGCACATGCAGTTCTTATAACAGGTGAATCCACTGGTGTTATAATGCCAAGAAAAGTTTCCAAAAGGTGCTGTTCAAATCCTTTGGTGATCAGCACGTGACTTCTCCCTGAGCACACGGTGTACTCACCAACTGGGAAATTAATCATCAAATAAAGTCTAAAACCAATCACACTGTCATCTTATCTGTTCCAAATTTTAACAGCTCTTTTGCCAAATGAAAGGTCCTATCCAACACATGTAATCCTTTCCAGCACATTCATGGTAAACGTCCTCATCCGATCGTTTCCCTTTCTCTCACACAGACATGGAGGGGAGAGGAGAGGTGCCCATAGTGTAAAACAGTTTCCATCTTTGTAGCACTGATTCGTCTCTATAGCACTATCGGCTCTGGCTGTGTCACTGTTCCACAAACAGACAGGCTGTGCGGGATGATGTCACAATCCAATCCACAACTTACGCGTCTTAGCGTCAAGTTTTCATCAGTGGTAGGATCTGACGCTTGGCGCTGAAACGCGTAAGTTGTGAATTGAATCGTGACGTCATCCCGCACAGCCTGTCCGTTCGCGACTCAGTGACACAGCCGGAGCCGACAGTGCTATAGAGACGAGTCGGGTTTACCTTCGTGTCGGGCTGACACTCTGAGATTGTTGGTGTAATACTTTTTATGTCTTAATAAATACAGAAACTATTTTACACTATGGGCGCCTCTCTTCTCCCCTCCATATCTGTGTGTGAGAAAAGGAAACGATCGGATGAGGAAATTTATCTTGAATGTGCTGGAAAGGATTACATGTGCTGGAGAGGACCTTTCATTTGGCAAGAGAGTTGTTTGGAACAGTTAACATGTGTGATTGTTTTTGGACTTTATTTGACCATTCATTTCCCAGATGGTACGCTGCTCAGGGAGAGGTCACGTGGTGATCACCAAAAGGATTTGGACAAAACCTTTTGGACACGTTTCTTGGCATTATAACACCAGTGGATTCACCTGTTATAAGAACTGCATGTGCACTTTATATGATTTTTTTTTTAAACATGTGGATTACAGTGAGGGAAAAAAGTATTTGATCCCCTGCTGATTTTGTAACAACAAAGGGGGACAGGACAACTTCACTGTATCAAAGGGACGATGGACGGGGGGGCCATGTACTGTCAAATCTTGGGTGAGAACCTCCTTCCCTCAGCCAGGGCATTGAAAATGGGTCGTGATTGGGTATTCCAGCATGATAATGACCCAAAACACACAGCCGAGGCAACAAAGGAGTGGCTTAAGAAGTACATTAAGGTCCTGGAGTGGCCTAGCCAGTCTCCAGACCTTAATCCCATAGAAAATATGTGGAGGGAGCTGAAGGTTCGAGTTACCAAACGTCAGCCTCAAAACCTTAATGACTTGGAGAGGATCTGCAAAGCCTGGTGGACAACTACAAGAAACATCTGACCTCTGTGATTGCCAACAAGGGTTTTGGCACCAAGCACTACGACATGTTTTGCGAAGGGGTCAAATAATTCTTTCAGGCATTAAAATGCAAATCAATTTATAACTTTTTTTAAATGCATTTTTCTGGATATTTTTGTTGTTATTCTGTCTCTCACTGCTAAAATAAGCCTACCATTAAAATTATAGACTGATCTTTGTCAGTGGGCAAACGTACAAAATCAGCAGGGGATCAAATACTTTTTTCCTCGCTGTATATGAATTAATTGGGCTAGTTTCTTATTTTTAAGTCTTTTTAATTTGATTTATTTCACCAATTGATTTTATATCACTTATGATGAATTATTAGTGAGCACTTCTTTCATTATTTATTGATTGAATTTGCAGACAGTTACACACCGCACGGTTACAATTTATACTACTATATAAAGTGTATCTATACCAAAAAATATATATATATATATATATATATATATATATATATACATACATATTATAGTAGCTTACCAACCCTTAGATGTGGTGGCTGCCTGTAACACTCTTCCTGTCCTAGAGTGACACCAATGTCTTACTGTATCTATGGAGGAGCAGCTTTGTCAACCTAGAAGCAGAGTGTTAGGATAACGGAGTACTCCCACCCCATCATAACATGGGGGTGTGTGGGGCTGTAGTTCTTAGAAAGGAATCAGGCAGGCTGAATACATTCTTTGAGATTTTACTACAGCATTAGCTCACTACAGGAAGTTTTGGGAGCGCACTAGATTTCTGGCAGAATTAACAGGGTTTTTTTGCCTTTATTAAACAGATTTAAAAAAAATGCTATTCTATTCTATTTAGTGGTATTTTTAACAGACCAAAGGGGATCAAATAAAACAAGTTCACTCTTTGGGTTTCCATACACTTTACCTAAACATGTGTAGGCAGTGAATCTGCTATCAACCGAACTTCTGGGAACCGGTAATACACTTACCGTATATACTCGAGAATAAGTTGACCCGAATATAAGCCGAGGCACCTAATTTTACCACAAAAAACTGGGAAAACTTATTGACTCGAGTATAAGCCTATGGTGAGAAATGCGCAGCTACTGTAAGTGGAAAAGAGGGTCAACAATGCCCATTTGCAGCCTCACTGTGCCCATTTGCAGCCATAGGTCCCCTGAACTTCAAACTCAATAGTTAAGGGTTCCTAGATGCCCCCTAGCTGCAGCCAAAATTTGCGGTCTCTGAACCCAAAAGGTCCCGAAATGACATTGCTGCAGGTGGACACAGTTGACTGACTTTGGGGGCCCGTATCTTCGAGCCACCTAGTGCTAGGAACCCCAAATTTGGTGTACAAAGCCAGTGGAACTAGCACCACAATATATCCAAAGCTGGGGTTCCTAGCACCAAGTGGCCCCGAGATACAGGGCCCCAAAAATCTCGTATCTTGGGGCTACTTGGAGCCTGCAGGAGGTCAGCAGCACTAAGATGCAGCAAAAAATGAAAAACAGGTGAAAACAAGTAGCGATGCACCGAAATTTGGCAGCCGAAAATGGTGTTTTCAGCATTTTGCTGATAAAGAAAAAGGTGCTGATAATGGCACCGAACCCGCATAGGATTTTACTGTGCTTATGGTGTGTTTTTCATAGGTCATGTGAAAAATGTAACACGGGTGCGTTATTGATGCGTTCTCAATGCATTTTGAGGAGGTGCATTTTTGGTGCGTTTTTTAATCTGACCAAAAATGCAGCAAGCAAGATTTTTGACACTACAATGGAAGCACAACAACCTAGTGTGATAACATACCGTATATACTCGAGTATAAGTCGTTTCCGAGTAGAAGTCGAGGCCCTAATTTACCACAAAAAATTGGGAAAAATTTATTGACCCGAGTATAAGACGAGGGTGAGAAATGCACAGCTACTGTAAGTGGAAAAGAGGGTCAACAATGCCCATTTGCAGCCTCACTGTGCCCATTTGCAGCCTCACTGTGCCCATTTGCAGCCATAGGTCCCCTGAACTTCAAACTCGGTAGTTAAGGGTTCCTAGATGCCCCCTAGCTGCAGCCAAAATTTGGGGTCTCTGAACCCAAAGGGTCCCAAAATGACATTGCTGCAGATGGACACAGTTGACCGAATTTGGGGCCCCGTATCTTGGGGCCACTTAGTGCTAAGAACTCCAAATTTGATGTGCAAACCCAGTTGAACTAGCACCATAAAATATCCAAAGCTGGAGTTTCTAGCACCAAGTGGCCCCGAGATACAGGGCCCCAAAAATCGGTTCAGAAAATGTCAAGCACTTTTCTGTAGCAGAGAATGACATTTTCCGAACTGGCTTTGGGGCCCCATATCTCGGGGCCACTTGGTGCTAGGAACTCCATCTTTGTATATGTTGTGGTACCAGTTCCACTGGACACCAAATTTGGGGTTCCTAGCACAAAGTGGCCCTGAGATACGGGGCCCCAAAGTCGGTTCGGAAAATTAAATTTTTTGCTGCAGAAAAGTGCTTGACTCGAGTATAAGTCGAGGGGGGCACTTTCAGCACAAAAAAATGTGCTGAAAAACTCGACTTATACTCGAGTATATACGGTACATAGAATTTAAAAGAATGCATTTTTCTTGAGCTTTTCTTGCGCTAAAGGTGCTAATAATGGCCAACAACAAATTTATATTAATTTAATTAAAAAGTCAAATATAATACAAATTTGATATATGTGTGTATGCATGTATGTAAATATAATATATATATATATATATTTTTTTTTTTTAAACTGTCGTTTTCGGCCAAGTGCATCCTGCATTTTTAGTTTCGGAACCAAACTTTCCATTCCATGCACCTCTAAAAACAAGTGTGGTTTTTTTTTTTTCGTTTTTTTAAATGACAATTATTTGTTACGCGGTGATTTAACAATCAAATTTCCATTCAGCGACTGTTTACATTTCAGAGTTACCTGTGGGTGTAAATGCAGAGGTGTGTTACCAGTCCTTGTTAGAACGGAGAGCTAAACTAATCCTCCTGACTGTGCCTAATTACTGCTAACTGCTTTTCAAGGAACTTCTTTTTTTTATTACTGATTCCTGTATTATGTTTTATTGCATTGAACAGGATGCCAAACAGTTTTATGCAGAGTACAATGAGAAGAAAATGAAAGAAAAGGAAGAAGCTGAAGCCAAGGCAGAGCTCGAGTCTCAATTAAGTAAGATGAGTCATTTCATGGCTGTATACTCCTCTACCCCCATCTGTGCCATTTTCCACATTTTGGTGTTCCATATTTCACAGTAAATCTAGTTATATCATCTGGCAAGGCAAATTTCTGTGCAGCTTTTATTGAAAACCATAACTTTTACAAGATCTTCAGGCTGCATTGGTTGTATTAGACTCAAAGTGATATTGTTCACCTGAAACTCACCACTGAAATAAGATGAATGTGCACCAGGATATGGATGTTGTGGTAGTTTGCCACAAATTGCTTAAAGTGGTTGTAAACCTCAGACATGAAATATGAACAAAGCATATCCTTCTATAGTGTGTACTTGTCTAACTTAGGAGCACTAAGTGTCATTTCTGTCTGCTGCCTCTGTGCTTTGCTATCAACATGTGTCACTTCTGTCAAGTTTTCCTGACACCAAGAGAAAAAAGGTGACAGGGGAGGGAGCTCCAGCTGATTGACAAACCTCACCTCTGTTCCTGTGTGAGGTGTGAAGTGGGGGGGTAGGGTTGCCACCTTTTCTTCAAACCAAACCCGGACACTTTAGTGGCGAACTGCAATTTTATTTGTAGTACACGCTATAGGATTGTAAGAGACTTGGGACACCTTTGAGTTACCCTAGGAGAGTAATAAGGAGGTGCACATATTGCGCTGCAGTGAACAGGGGATGTGGCCAAGTTGTGTTAACGGGGGGGGGGGGGGGACCTAGAGGGGCATGGTTAAATAAAACAAAAGCATTTGTGTGCCCATAAAATATGATTAGATTAATAAAAGAAATTTCACAGTCAAAATATGAACCTAGCCGACCTTAAAAGTGGATACTGTCAGTAGGGCAGTGGACGGTGTCGGCAGGACAGTGTGGACGGTGTCGGCAGGGCAGAGGATGGTGTCGGCAGGGCAGTGTGGACAGTGTCGGAAGGGCAGTGTGGACGGTGTCGGAAGGGCAGTGTGGATGGTGTCGGAAGGGCAGTGTGGACAGTGTCGGAAGGGCAGTGTGGACGGTGTCGGAAGGGCAGTGTGGACGGTGTCGGAAGGGCAGTGTGGACGGTGTCGGAAGGGCAGTGTGGACGGTGTCGGAAGGGCAGTGTGGACGGTGTCGGAAGGGCAGTGTGGACGGTGTCGGAAGGGCAGTGTGGACGGTGTCGGAAGGGCAGTGTGGACGGTGTCGGAAGGGCAGTGTGGACGGTGTCGGCAAGGCAGCGTACCTCCATCCAAAAACCTGAATCGGCTCTACCGAACCAAACCCCATCCAAACTGTTCACAAAGCGGCACTGTGCGTTCTACAACCCTATTAAGCACCTTTAAATTACCAAAAAAAAAATCAAAGCAATCCACAGGCGTCCTACAAATAGAGAACATATCAGATAAAGGCTACTGAGTGAGCACAGAACAATTAAGTAATTATTCCAGGATCGAACTGCAGGGAGTATTATACTGCGATCTTCAATCAGCAGCCATGTCCCTGGAAAGACCAGCATGACAAGTCCCACACTGGAGAGCTTGTGGACTGTGGATGGCAGGAAAGTAAAGACTTATCGGGAGGAAAGGAAGGGCCCTCAGCTCTGCACTTACCCAGCGGTCGGTGTCACCTTAGCTCGCACCGCAGGCTCTATGTCTGTGTCGCCTGCACTCTGTACAGGTCACATGCTTGGCTTGCAGAGGGGAAGTGTGTCTGCATGGAGTAGGCACTGGCACGTCTCCCCCCTCACAGCGCACAGTCGCCCTGCAATGTGTCACATAGCACCACACAACTTACATAGCGCTGGAGACTTGGCCAGAGCGCCAGACAGTGCAGGAAGGGAGGGAGACACCTGCACAGGGAACCCCATTACAGAGTCATAATAGGAGACGCCTCAGCCGGGTCTGAACACTCTGTCCGGGGTTCAGGCGGACTGATACCCGGACACGGGATTCAAAGCCAGTACTGTCCGGGTGAATCACGGATGAGTGGCAACCCTAGGGGGGTGTCCCCTCCCTTCCTTTTCCCTTCTCGTCCCTCCCCTTCCCCTCCCCTTCCCTTTCTCTCCCCTTCCCTTTCTCTCCCCTTCCCTTTCTCTCCCCTTCCCTCCTTTCCCCTTCCCTCTCCTCCCTTCCCTCCTTTCCCCTTCCCTCTCCTCCCTTCCCTCCTTTCCCCTTCCCTCCTTTCCCCTTCCCTTTCCTCCCCTTCCCTCCTTTCCCCTTCCCTCCTTTCCCCTTCCCTTTCCTCCCCTTCCCTCCTTTCCCCTTCCCTCTCCTCCCTTCCCTCCTTTCCCCTTCCCTCTCCTCCCTTCCCTCCTTTCCCCTTCCCTCTCCTCCCTTCCCTCCTTTCCCCTTCCCTCTCCTCCCTTCCCTCCTTTCCCCTTCCCTCTCCTCCCTTCCCTCCTTTCCCCTTCCCTCTCCTCCCTTCCCTCCCCTCCCCTCCCCTCCCCTCCTCTCAGCCCTCACAGCACTCCTTACTGAGCTCTAGAATTTATGCTCCCCCTTTTTTCTGACCACTTAGAAAAGCTTTATAAATTCTGGACTTTCGGTGGCTGTAGAGAAGAGAAGATTTCAGATAAACAGTTACTACTTATGTAGGAGGATTTGTTTATTCTCTGTGTATCACCCGAGGCCAGTCACTTCACTGGGTATATGTAAGGGTTTACAACCAATCTTTTAAATAAATGTGGGGCATTGCAAAAGGGGGTGGGATTTAATGTTCCTCTACAACCTTTGCAGTTTTACAACATATCGCCCAAGATTTCAGATGTGATGATAAAGTGTCAAAAATGTAAAGATGAAATGACACCAGACACCCCCCATCCCCCCAGTCCCCGTTGTACTTACCTCCATTGTTGCAACCCTGCAGCCACTCCGGGGCCCTGGAATTTTAAATCTACACTCTTCTTCCTTATCTCAGTGCAGAATTTCTGGGTCAGACCCGATCAATTTTGATTGGCCAGCACTGTCACAGTGAATCAATCAGGTTCATCTCAGAAGCACTGCAAAGGGAAGAAAAAAAATTAGCATATTGCTCCTTTGAATTTTCTCATTGCTGTGATTTGATCCCACTATTGATTGGAAAATCAAACAAACGTTCTTAAATCAAAAAATGTTGTTTTACCAGTGCAAAGCCATCTTAGACTGGAACTTTAGTCAGAAAATTAAGTTCTGCTAGATCACCTCAGGCTGGCCCCTTTTTGCAGTAATAGCTATGTAAAACATAAAAAATAAGTGCCTATACTGTTTAAAATCCAGTAATACACTGACTCGCCCTGCTCTGCACATGTACAGTTGCTCTCTTTTTTTTGGCACTGTGCTGAAAATTGGAGCCACTAGAGGCAGCCTTTTGCTGACAGCCTAAAGATTTACTGCTGCTCAGGGTCACTGGGCTTCAGCTAAATGAGAGCCCCCTAGCGAGAAGAAATAAAAACAATACTGAAGGCAATATACGACACACATTAATTTTGTTAGCATTATTATCAATCTGGAATGTTTGCAGTGGCGGCTGGTGGGTTTAGGACCCCATCTAGGCTGCGGGCAGCGGCTCCGGTGTCCTCCAGCACGGCGGGCGTACCCCATCTAGGTGTCGGGCGGCGGAGTGCGGGCAGCGGCTTCCGCCGTGCGTCTCCACCCCCTCTTCCTCCTAAGCTTTAGGCACCCAATAAGATCGCCTGACGTTTTGGCCAATTAGGTAACGAGTCTCACGACCCGCCTCCTGATTGGTGGGGAGGAAATTTAGTGTGAAAATAGGGAATATTAATTTGCTATCATCACACAACTGGGTGGAATCGGGGCACAGTGCTTTTTTGAAGCCAATTAGAGCTCTTTAAAAAAATACTCCCACCCCTATTTGAATCCATAGTCAAGCACCCTGTATGTAGATCAGGGGCCAGACGCATAGATAGGGGGGGGGGAGACACCCGTGCACCCCTAATAGACGGGCCGCCACTGAATGTATGTTCCTTGCTAAAGAACATTATTTTTTATCAAGTTGTTATGTGTAAATTTCTGCTTTTAAGCCTTGATGCTTCATACGATTGCCCTATAAAAAGGCGCATTTATCTTTTGTTACTTATAGAATCCTATTGTTTCTTATTGCTGGTAAAAATGAGAATATGTCCCATTTATCAAAATCTAGTTTAGGTTAAAAAGCTAAAGCAAATATCTGATATTTTGCTCTGGGATGTTTTCTGGGGAGGCAGCTTTGGCCATATGGTCCAAAAATGTACCATACCTTCATAACAGAATCAAATAAAGAAAGTGAACACAGATCTAGAAATAAGTTCCACTTTAAAATATCAGAGCGCAAGAAAAGCTAGAGAAAAATGCATCCCTTTAAATTCTATGTTTGTCTTCACACTGGTCCGTTGCGCTTCCATTGCTGTGTTAAAAATCTTGCTTGCTGCATTTTTGGTCAGTTAAAAAAAAAACTGCACCAAGAACACACCTCCCCATTGAAATGCATTGAAAACACAGCAATAATGCACCTGTGTTACGTTTTTGATGCGGTTTTTGAGTCACATGACCTATGAAAAACGTACCATAAGCACAGGAAAATTGTAGTAATATCGTGGCAAAATCACGTGTGTTTTCGCCACCATTGTCACCACCTTTTTCTTTATCGGCAAAATGCAGAAAACACCAATTTCGCCCGATTTGTTTTGGCCGCCAAAAATTTTGGTGCATCTCTATAAAAAAGCTGCATGTAGTCTCCACTCAACAAATCGCATTCCCTAAGAGCCCTTGCACACTGGGGCGGGGGGCGGCGTCGGCGGTAAAACGCCGCTATTATTAGCGGCGTTTTACCGCCGGTATGCGGCCGCTAGCGGGGCGGTTTTACCCCCCGCTAGCGGCCGAGAAGGGGTTAAATACCACCGCAAAGCGCCTCTGCAGAGGCGCATTGCCGGCGGTATAGCCGCGCCGTCCCATTGATTTCAATGGGCAGGAGCGGTAAAGGAGCGGTATACACACCGCTCCTTCACCGCTCCGAAGATGCGGCTAGCAGGACTTTTTTTACCGTCCTGCCAGCGCATCGCTTCAGTGTGCAAGCCCTCGGGGCTTTTACACTGGAATGCAAGGAGCGGCACTTTCGGGTCGGTTTGCAGGCGCTATTATTAGCGCAATAGCGCCTGCAAACCGCCCCAGTGTGCAAGGGCTCTTAATGCGTTTCACCCCACTAATCTATCCTAGAATCCCAAACCTATTGGGTTGAATCATGTTTAGGGAGTGTGCTTTGTTGGGTGGAGGCGACATGTATGCAGCTGTTTTACTGTCAACAGAATAATAAATAATAATAATAAAGCATCAAGCAAGAAGTGCGACTCTCATCTTATATGTCTTTATTGGAGGAGCTTCCACCCCGAAAGGTCTGTGAAAGTTAAGAGGTGGATGTTTGGAGTGGTGCCTTAGATTTGGATTTTTACCATTCAATACCCACTGATGTTATAAAATGTCTTCTCTATAGATAGATAAACCAATATAAACAAATATGGGTCCAAACCAACAAACCATACAATAAAGGGACATCGCCATGTTTGAACCAACATTTTCATAGGTTACATGCTGATGTGTTTTGTACTGAAAGACCCTCTTTAAAGTGACACTAAACACAAACTGTTTAATTTACATTGTCTCTTCAATTTCTGTATATGGATGATGGCAGTGTAATTATTTAATAAAACAAAAACAACTAAGTACCCTCTTTTCCTAATTAATTTACAGCTGTCACATGATCCAGCGCTTTCCCAGCCTGTCTGCCGGGAAACATGAGCAGGCGGAGCTTCTAGTCCTCTGCTACTGGTCAAATGTTAAAAAAAAAAAAAAAAAAACACCTTGGGGATACGGAGTAAAAATAAATAATATCAATAACTGTTTTAAATTGTCATCTTTATTATTTTTTGGCAGTAACAGTGTGGGTAGATTTCTGCCAGTCACAGGCTGTGTCACACCCCTCCAGTCTTAGAATAAGAGGGGGGTGAAGCCTCTATCAATCTACATGTAATATCCCGCCCCCGTTGTGTTTAGCTGGTTAGTGGGCATGGAGGTGGAGGGAGGGCATGGGCTGTAATTTACTACTATTTATACACCCAGATGTGTGACTCTATAGTCACATGGGCTGCTTAGATGTGATAGGAAGGAAATGCTCACCATAGAAACACACTGAAAACTGAGCATGGGCAGAGCTGCCAACACTGCTCTGCAAAATCCCTAGATAAATTGAGGACATGGAGAGAAGGTGGAGATGGACCCCTTTCACACTGAGGCAGTTTTCAGGCGTTTTAGGACTAGAAATAGTGCCTGTAAATGGCCTGAAAATTGCCTCCCATGCTGCCTGAATGTGAGAGCCCGAGTGCTTTCACACTATGGCGATGCGCTTGCGGGATGTTAGAAAAAGTCCTGCAAGCAGCATCTTTGGGGCAGTTTGTATACAGTGCTTTCAAAACGCCCTTGCCCATTGCAAAGAATAAGCAGCGCTCCCCAAAGCACCTTAAAAGCGTTTCGGAAGCACCGCAACACAGGCGTTTTTAATCCCTTCTTCGGCTGCTAGCGGGAGTTAAAAGTGCCCTGCTAGCAGCAAAAAAAACGCTGCTTAAACAATGCTAAAGTACCACTTAAACGGACCACGCTTTAGCGCTAATCCACAGGCGGCCCCAGTGTTAAAAGGGTCATAGAGAACAGCAGGATCAACCAGGTTTTTTGCAGGATACAGAAAACAAATCCCATAATGACTGAGTATGAAGAGAATTTATTGATAGTTTTTTATGATGTGGGTTTAGTGACACAAAGTACTCTAAGGCCTCTTGCACACTGCTGCCTAAAAACACTGTTTTCAGGCTTTCGGGCATTTTTCTTTTTTTTTTCTGATCTAAATGCAGCCTGTTGTTTTCAATGTGCCTGTACACACAGGCACGTAAACATTGATTACTTATTGATCAGTAAAAAAAAATACAGAAATCTGAGTTGCCTGACAGTATTTTGTCTGTATACTCACAAATACACGCAAATGCCACAGTTTTTTGCTTGTGTGTGTACATACTCACAAATATGTGCAAGAGATGTGCAGCCAATTCTCATGTTTTTTTCTGCCAGTAATGTCTGATGCTCATAGATCCGTACAGTGTGCAAGACACCTGGATATTTTTTCATATGTTGCCAATTGTTGCACTATTCTTTGAGTATAGAAGAATGCACTCAAATTATAACCTTTATGTAACCTGCTTTAAATTTCCAGAAGAAAAGAAGCCAAAAGTGAAAAAACCAAAGGCCGAATTTCCTGTCTATTCTGCACCAGAATCCAATTTTGTGGCTCACGTGCCGTCCTATGACCAAGGTGTGAGCATTGAGGAAATCGAAGAACAAATGGATGACTGGCTGGAAAATCGGACTCAAAAAAAGAAGGTAAGCAAAAGTTTTTTCCATATTATATTTTCAGCCCTGGTTCACATTGGTGCACTTTGACATGTCAAACCGCATGTGAAATCGGCGGCAATTGCTGGCAATGGCACCGTCCTAGTTGGTGCAGCACCGCACCGATTTCAAAAAGTAGTTTCTGTACTACTTGTTGCGATTTCAGCTTGCGATTTCCATTTACATCTGTGCAGAAACCCACACAGATGTCTGATAAAACGCCGCTGAAATCTGGACTGACATGTGGGAGTAAACTTGCGCGGCTTCATTCCCGCAGCTCAGTGTGAACCTGGGCTTAATGCTAGTTGAAAAGAAAAGACGTCTTTTGATTTAAGAAAATAAAAAGTCCCCTAAGGCCCCTTTCACACAAAAGGGTCCAATCAGGTCTGCCTGTTAGTTTTTCAGGCGGACCTGATTGGACCCTCCTTTCACCCCCATGGACTGGCGGGTGTGTCCGTTTATGCCCGCCTACCACCAATCCGATCCGGTCTGCTAAAAAAAAACGGAAGGGGGTCGGTCCGCCTGCATCTAGGCGGCTCAGATTGGAGGGCAGTCGGTGTAAGTGGACAGTGGAGTCTTTTTACACCCACTATCTATAGACCAGAGCAGGCTTGGTCCGTGTCTGCTCTACATAAACTGAGCGGACACAGACCTGTCATCCACCCACTCTGCTCTGATAAGCAGGGAGTCAGCGGACAAATCCTCTGCTGATCTAATCGGAGTCTGCCCCATGGCCTAAAGCTGAAGTCCAGTCAAATCACCATATACACAGATAAAATACATGCACAGCCCTGCCTGGCAGGGAAGGGGACCTGATTCTTCTCTTCTACAGTTCAGTAATACTTACAGGTCCTGTCCCTCCCCCAGCCTGTGACTGAACAGTGAAAGGAGAAACAGAACACTGATCACTCATCACTCTGTCACCCTGCTTTCTCCTCCTAGCAACATCTTACTTATTAGCACATAAGCAATGCAGCACAAATTACTGTCTCCTTGTGTTGCTTCTCCCTCTCCCAGTCTAAGCTCTACTGTGCATGTACTGCAAGAGTCTGATACCCAGTCAAATTCAGGAACTTACACTGCTTGCACTTAAACATACCTTTCATGATGTGTCAGGCTCAGTTCATGGTAGGAATTTCACAGGAACACTCTCCACTTTCCTGTGCATTTCACATGCGGTTCAATGCAATGCGATTTGAGCCCATTCATTTTCAATGAGCTCAAATCACACCACACCATAAGCGGTGCATGCGCTACTTTTGGAAATGCACTGAAACTAGGTTGCATTGTCCTTCTGCACCTTGCAATCCGGTGCGACCTGCATTTGGGGTGTCGCTAACATAACATTGACACCTGCTGCAGATCGCAACTGCAATGCGTTTTGAATGCGTTGTGGGAAACGCACACTGAACACCGGTTTTCTGCACCACGTTCTGGTGTGATTACAGAGCTGCATTATTTGTATCCTATATCTGCCTGGAGTTCCACCTGAGCACTAAACTCAAAGCTGATCCCGAAGAAAGCAACACACTCCATTTATAAAGCATGCTGAAATCGTGCAAAATTCCTTCCTGATCCCCAATTATTTACATTCTTCAGCTTTATTTCTAATAAATATAATTTGCCATTTCTATTTTGTGCATTTAGAAACAAATCCTGTTCTTCTTTCAGGCTGGCCAAGAAAAAATACCCCCTAGATGGGACTTTGGAAGACCACCAACACTGATATATGTAGAAAAACTTTATTATTTATTAGATCACAAATGTTAAAAGTTTAGACAGATGAACAAAATATAAAAAGACGTGTGACGTCTGGTAATGCATACAATGAACATAGCAAAACACAAAAAGTCAAAACAATTACAAAATGACACTGATACTTTCCAATGGGTAAAGACCCTAATACCCGACGCGTTTCTGTTTTTTTACACCTTCGTCAGGGATACATGATGGAGAATGGTCACATGTATTAGCTCAATTGGAGCGATTCCATATCAGAAACTTGAAAAATCGAGTATCAAGAAAGGCACAGGACGCCATTCAAAACAAACATTGTTGGCTGCTGGCAGGCACAGTTTCACAGGGGCCACGTCCTGTACATTGATAACCTTATCATAGGGCACAGGGAGTCAGGGACCATTGGCTAGTATATGCTAACTTGGTAGCTCTATTTGAGGCTCTGGTCTGCATCCGTCCTTACTGCCCTCTTAAAGCATTTATTGCTGAAACCCAATCACTGGCACATACCCACTATTATATCGTGTAAGTACAGTTGTTCTTCAAGCCAACAATGTTTGTTTTGAATGGCGTCCTGTGCCTTTCTTGATGCTCGATTTTTCAAGTTCCTGATATGGAATCGCTCGAATTGAGCTAATACATGTGACCATTCTCCATCATGTACCCCTGACGAAGGTGTAAAAAAACAGAAACGCGTCGGGTATTAGGGTCTTTACCCATCGGAGAGTATCAGTGTCATTTTGTAATTGTTTTGACTTTGTGTTTTGCTATGTTCATTGTATGCACTACCAGACGTCACACGTCTTTTTATATTTTGTTCATTTGTCTGATCTTTTAACATTTGTGATATAATAAAGTTTTTCTACATATATCAGTGTTGGTGGTCTTCCAAAGTCCCATCTAGGGGGTATTTTTTCTTGGTTTGTCTAATCAGGGATGGGACCACCACACTTTTCCTGATATGGTGGAAGCCTCTCTCTTTTTCTTTCAGGCTGGGTTCACACTGGAGAATGCAGTGGAGGAGGTCCGGTGCATCTCCATTCACTGTTTCAGGTCCGATTTCAGCCCGAATTTGTGGCTGAATTGGACCAAAAGACGCACAGGACTCCTGTGCAGTTTGCACCAGAGCTGCTGTGGAGATGTGTGAACCGGCTCCATAGAGAGCCACACACAATCTCCTGCTATGCAAATTCGATGCAGGGAAAAACCCACATCCAATTCGCAATAGTGTGAACCCAGCCTCAAGCAATCCATTGAGTTGGCTGGAACCAGCTCCTGTAGAAGAGTCTTCACCTGATTAAAGCTATGTCTGAGTAAATGTGAGCATCACAGCTATAAGGGCTCTTGCACACGGCCGCAACATTTGGATGTATTTTTTTTTTTTTTGCGAGGAAGTAATAGGTGGATCAAACGGCCAGCCTGTACAAATCAATGACAGGCTGGCTTAGGCTGTGGTTGGTCAGGTATATATGGAAATCCCATTGGTTACATACATACTGGGACTTGGCATCGCCTCTGCTGTAAACGGGAAAAAAAAAATATTTTGATTTGTATTCTCTCCTGTTTTTTTTTTTCCCCTCAGTTCTCTGATGTAGCACAACTTGCCCTTTAAGGCCTCATGCACACTGGACGTTTTTTGACGTTTTTACAGCTGCTGTTTTTGGCTGTAGATGTTTTTTTCTACACTCATTAAACTCTCCATCATGTTATCCTATGTGTCCATGCGCACATTAGGGTGTTATCAGCAGTTTTGGGCAGTGGCGTTTTTGAGCAGTAAAAAAAAACAAAACTAGTGGGTTCTGAGAGACGTTTCTCAGCTGTAAAAACGCTCTAACGCTGATAAACGTCAATAAACGCTCAAAAATGTCGCACACCAGCAGTTTTTAATGTTTTCGATCCATTGAAAAAAAAAAATTATTATTTTTTTCTTCAAAAAAAAGAAAAACGCTAAAAAACGCTAACGCGGAAAAATGCTAAAAACCACTAAAAACCGCTTTTGCAAAAAAGTTTAAAGAAATTGAAAAACTCACTGCAAAGCTACTGGCGTTTTTATAACGTTATTTTAGTGTGCATGAGGCCTAACTGTAAGCTTGCAAACACTTGATGATGATACACACAGGGACACAGGGACACAGGGTTGATTTACTAAAGACAAATAGACTGTGCACCCTGCAAGAGCAGTTGTTCCAGAGCTTAGTAAATGAGCAGAAGTCAGGAGACTGCCATTATCCAATCATGTGCAAGCAACAATGCTGTTTTTAATTTTCCTTGCATGTGATTGGGTATTCTTTGCAAAGTGAAGCTTTACCTCATTTACTAAGCTGTGGAGAGTGGCGCTGCACTTTGCAAAGTGCAGTCTATTTAACTTTAGTAAATTAACCCCATAATGTCAGAATAATTCTATAAAGGCCGAAACACGTGTTTTCAATGCACTAAGCGCAGCTCCAATGCACATGTTTTGTAGTGCACCTTAATGCGCTGCGGTAACATGCGTTGCAATTCATCATGGATGACATCCCAAAAATATGTAGCAGAATACAGATTGGCCTAAATTTCAAAAACTGTGATCTCGATTCAACCCCCCTCACGATCTCTATGCAGAATTTCCCAATTCATTCATGTAACAAGTATAGAGAGCTCTCTGCTCACTCAGCTATCAAAAGAAAAAATCTGGGCAGCCTGCCAAGTTTTTCACAACTTTGTCAGGACTGGTAAATAACTAGAAACATTGTAACTTTTCATGCTTGGATCAAAGGAATGAACTTCAATGTGTAAATGAGGTCAGTTTAACTAAACTAAACCTTTTTCAGACACTGGTTTCTTACAAAGTAAAAATCAGTATTTTTTGCTAGAAAATGACTTGGAACCCCCAAGCATTATATATATCTATATATATCTAGATATATATAGATATATCTATATATATATAATTTATAGATATAGATATCTATATCTATCTATATAGATAGATAGATATATATCTATCTATATATATTTTTTTTATAAAAATGACGATTGTTGCAATATTTTATGTCGCACTGTAATTGCGCAGCGGTCTTTCAAACGCAATTTTTGGGGGAAAAAATGCACTTCAATAAATAAAAAGAAAACGAAACAGTAAAGTTAGCCCAATTTTTTTGTATAATGTGAAAGATGATGTTACGTCGCAAGAATCGTGATCTTTATTCTAAGCAAAAAAATTGCGATTCTCATTTTAGCCAGAGTCGTGCAACTTGAACTTTTCTTCAAGTTGATCATTTCCCGTGTTGTCTATACACCGAATGACCGGCACCCTTAACAAGCCGTTTCTGCTTGGATTTCCTCCTATGGCATACATACATACATACATACATACATACATACATACATACTTACATACATACAGCTTGTGACCTTCAAAGTAGCTGTGACCAAATGACACAAAGTAGGGCATGTTTTGTGTCCTTTTCAGAGTTGTGCAGGCAGTTGTGATTTTTGTGTCTGTGTTTTCAGATGCGATGTTTGGTTTTAGCATTTAATAAGGCTGAGAGCTGAAATGTGAGATTGTATTTAGGCATTGCTATCTATCATCAGGACTCGCATTGAACTCCTGCAGTTGCTTGCGTTTGACTGCACAGGATGTAAATATTACAGTCTGTTTCCTGCTTGCCATCCCTTTTTGCAGGACTGTCCTATCACATTACTCTGCGTGCGTTTAATCTTCTACCTCTGATGTCTTCCTGTTGCCAAACATTTCTCTCAAGTACTTAAAACATGTAACTGCCGTTTACTGGCTGAAAGAATCTGTAATTGTTTTCGGCAATTTTAATGTAACAGCCATTACAGATGTCAACTTGCTGTCCTTTGATATCCACATGAGTCCTCCATCAGCTGGGGATCTGCAGCGGTTTTTAAAGTGTCAAACCAAAACTTTGTCTTGTTTTTGTTTTGTTTGTTTTTTTTAGTTTTTGGATAGGGTAGAGGAAGATTAGAACCCCTGTCAAGTTTTTATTGCTGTCTACACCGATCAGTCATCATAATATGACCACTGACAGGTAAAGTGAATAATATTGATTATCTCATTACAATGGCATCTGAATATGGGTGGGATATAATAGGCAGCAAGTGACCATGTTGTCCCTGAAGCTAATGCTTAGAAAGCAGAAAAGAAATGGGCAAGCATAGGGAATTGAATGACTTTGATGAGGACCAAATTGTAATGTCTAGACCCCCATCCATTAAGGGTGCATGGGCGCCACCCCACCCCATCCATGCGTCCGGCCCCCATCCAGGAAGCCAGATGCATGGATTCCAGTGGGGGGGTTGTGTTTTTTTTAAGCACCTGATTAGAGGCAGAGGCTCTAATAGGCTTCAAAATAGGGTGAACTCAATGCACAGAGAACACAAACCGAGCCCACCCAGGTGTGATACAATAGCAAATTAATATTTACTATTGTAACACTGATCCTCCTCCCAGGCAATAAGAAAGCGAGACCCGTCACCCGATTGGCTGAAAGGACAGGCGATCCTATTGGACACCTAGGAGGAGGGGAGGAGACGCAACGGCTGCCGTGATGGAGGAAAGATCACAGGAGCCGATGCCTGCCACCTAGATGGGGTAAGTGCCGGACTGACCAGCAGGCAGTGGGGGGTTGAGGGGCCGCCGGGGGGTGGTTGTTTGCCGCCCCCCCCCAAATACAAAACACTTGCCGCCACTGTCTAGACCAGTAAAGGGGGAAACCGGGCCTTTTTTTAGAACTTTTGGTTTAGACCCATATGGTTTAGACCCATAGTCTAGACCAGTGATGGCGAACCTTGACACCCCAGATGTTTTGGAACTACATGTCCCATGATGCTCCACTACAGTGCAGTTTGCATGAGCATCATGGGAAATGCAGTTCCAAAACATCTGGGGTGCCAAGGTTCACCATCACTGGTCTAGACTATGGGTCTCCAAAAGTTCGAAAGAAAGGCCCGGTTTACTGGAGACTTTAAGGGGGCCGAACAATGCCCAGTGGGAGTAAACAATGCCTTCTTTATTATTAGGGGGAGAAATAATTGGTGTCCTCAGGAGGAATAGTGCCCCATTTTTGTTGTCAGTGGAAGGAATTATGCCCCATTGTTGGTGTCAGTAGAAGGAATAGTGCCCTATTGTTGGTGTCAGTGGAAGGAATTATGCCCCATCGTTGGTGTCAGTAGAAGGAATAGTGCCCTATTGTGGGTGTCAGTGGAAGGAATTATGCCCCAGTGTTGGTGTCAGTAGAAGGAATAGTGCCCTATTGTTGGTGTCAGTGGAAGGAATTATGCCCCATTGTTGGTGTCAGTAGAAGGAATAGTGCCCTATTGTTGGTGTCAGTGGAAGGAATTATGCCCCAGTGTTGGTGTCAGTAGAAGGAATAGTGCCCTATTGTTGGTGTCAGTGGAAGGAATTATGCCCCATTGTTGGTGTCAGTAGAAGGAATAGTGCCCTATTGTTGGTGTCAGTGGAAGGAATTATGCCCCATCGTTGGTGTCAGTAGAAGGAATAGTGCCCTATTGTGGGTGTCAGTGGAAGGAATTATGCCCCAGTGTTGGTGTCAGTAGAAGGAATAGTGCCCTATTGTTGGTGTCAGTGGAAGGAATTATGCCCCATTGTTGGTGGCAGTAGAAGGAATAGTGCCCTATTGTTGGTGTCAGTGGAAGGAATTATGCCCCATCGTTGGTGTCAGTAGAAGGAATAGTGCCCTATTGTGGGTGTCAGTGGAAGGAATTATGCCCCAGTGTTGGTGTCAGTAGAAGGAATAGTGCCCTATTGTTGGTGTCAGTGGAAGGAATTATGCCCCATTGTTGGTGTCAGTAGAGGGAATAGTGCCCTATTGTTGGTGTCAGTGGAAGGAATTATGCCCCATTGTTGGTGTCAGTAGAAGGAATAGTGCCCTATTGTTGGTGTCAGTGGAAGGAATTATGCCCCATTGTTGGTGTCAGTAGAAGGAATAGTGCCCTATTGTGGGTGTCAGTGGAAGGAATTATGCCCCATCGTTGGTGTCAGTGAAAGGAATAATGCCTCAAGGGCTGGATAAAGGCAAGCAAAGGGCCGCAGTTTGGAGACCACTGGTCTAAGCGACTGGGTCAGAGCAACATGAAAATTGCAGCTCTTGTGGGATGTTCCTGGTCTGCAGTAGTCAGGACCTGCCAAAAGTGTTCCAAGGAATGAAGATCTGCAAACCTCCAACAGGGTCATGGGCAGCCAAGGCTCATTGATGCACGTGGGGAGCGCAGGCTGGCCCATGTAGTCCGTTCCAATAGAAAAGTTACTGTAGCTCAAATTGTTGAAGGAGTTAATGCTGGTTCTGATAGAAAGGTGTCAGAACACGCAGTGCATCAGAGTTTGCTGTGTATGGTGCTGCATAGCTGAAGACCGGTCAGGGTGCCCATGCTAAACCGTGTCCACGGCCAAAAGTGCCTACAATGGGCAGGTAAGCACCAGAGCTGAAACACAGAGCAATGGAAGAAGGTGGCACGGTCTGATGAATCACGTTTTTTCTTTTACATCGTGTGGATTGGTGGATTGTGTTTGCGTCAATTACAGGGGGAAGAGATGGCACCAGGATGCACTATGGGAAGAAGCTAAGCAGGCAAAGGCAGTGTGATGCTTTGTCTAGTGGAGTCCATACCTCAATGGGTCAGGGCTGTTTTGGCAGAAAAAGGGGGACCTACTCAATATTGGGTGGGTGGTCGTGTTATGGCTGATCGGTTTGTTCCATGCTTCATAGGTGACCATTAACAGAATAAAAGAAAGTGGCATGAAATTTACATTTTAAGGTGAACTTAGCCTTTTAGAAAAAATATGTAGCCTACCCATTCCGACCTGTCTTTCTGAAAATGCTAGTTGCTGGTCTGTTATGCTGATGCAGTGCCTTCAATACTTTTTGAGACCCTGAGTGAGACAACTTCCCATTCTGCATGTGTGTTACAAATCACTGCCTCAGAACGTAGACTAGGGAATCTTGAACTGTAATTCTGACCTTTTACAGACTTTCTTTGCTACATGTTTGTTCCAGGTTACTGACTTTCCAGGGAAGCCAAGCAAGGATTAGTATGACAGCCCTGGATCATACATTGGTAGCTTCCATGTTTCTATCTACTCAGGCTCATTTTGATAAATAACTATGGATAAAATAGCCACTCTAATATTTTAGTTACAGTTTAATATACTATATAAAAACTGTCCAAAAATGATCGCGTTCCTTTAAAGGGTTGCTCAGTGTTTAGTTTATCGTTCAGAGGTATTCTATGAACCCGTGAGAAGTAGGTGAGGCTCATATACCACACGCTGGGAATCTGTCATCTGTTTATCAGAATAGTTGCGTCTGATGTAGGAAATACTCTTTAATGATGGAGACTAATTGCCTTTTTAAAAAGGAACGTTCTCTTTTTTCCAAGCAGACATAACAGATTTCCACACCTTCCTATAAATGTTGTTTTTCTGCATGACCTGGTTAAATCTTCAATTAAGATATTTATTGAGTTTTCTGTAATTATCTGTCATTAGAAGGCCTTGAGTCTTCAAGCAACTGCAATGAAATAATAATCCTGTTTCTTGATGAAGCCCCCACTTCCCATTAAAATCTTACCTTAGAACATAGATAAGTTTGTTACCAAATTTCTGAAATAGTCCTTCCTACACTATATTACCAAAACTATTGGGACGCCTGCCTTTACACGCACATGAACTTTAATGGCATCCAAGTCTTAGTCCGTAGGGTTCAATATTGAATTGGCCCACCCTTTGCAGCTATAACAGCTCTTCTTGGAAGGCTGTCCACAAGGTTTAGGAGTGTGTCTATGGGAATGTTTGACCATTCTTCCAGAAGCACATTTGTGAGGTCAGGCACTGATGTTGGAGGAAAGTCCAGGCTCGCAGTCTCCGCTTTAATTCATCCCAAAGGTGTTCTATCGGGTTGAGGTCAGGACTCTATGCAGGCCAGTCAAGTTCCTTTACCCCAATCTCGCTCATCCATTTCTTTATGGACCTTTTGAGACAAAACACTGTCTGGCAGAGGACAAAGTTGACGCCTTTCGCTTTCGTTTTGAATAGCGCTTACTCTAGTAAGCCCTAGTCAGGTTGGTGATGTCGCAAAGGGGGCTTCCAGATTCCGATAAGCCCCCCCCCCACACTCAGACCACCACAACCACAGCCCAGGGTTGTGGGGAAGAAACCCTTGTCCTCCCCCCATGTCAGGCATGTGGCCTGACATGGTTCAGGAGGGGGGGGGCGTTCGCTCGTTCCCTCCCCCCCCCTTCCTGACCTGCCAGGCTGCATGCTCAGATAAGGGTCTGGTATGGCTTTTGGGGGGGAGCCCACACCCTTTTTCTTTTTAATTTTGACGTGGGGTTCTCCTTAAAATTCATATCAGACCCGGAGGGTCTGGTTTTGACTGGGGGGGGGGGCACTGCGTTTATTTTTACACTTTTTGTTGTTTTTCTTTTATTCAGCTGTCAGCGGGAAGCCCACTGACAGCTGATGACTCATTAGTTGTTAAGGACGCCGTAGTCGGCCCCGCTCCTTAACAACCATCTTTTACTGCACCCTGATTGGGCTTTGCTCGATCAGAGGGTAGAATGCACTTTGCAATGCGCTGTGCATTGCAGGGTGTTTGGCGGGGTGAACACCCGTTGAACACCCTGCAAATTCTGATGTTCCCCGAATGGGGTGAGCAGCCAATGTTCAGCCCAAACTCATGCTTGCCAAACTGTTCGCCCAACACTACTCACCACCCGTCAATCGCCTCTGAAAAGCAATCTGAATACAGATTGCGGCAACCAGCTATGCTTGCGGTCCAAGCCGGCTCTGTGTGGCTCACCCCTGCTTCCTTCCAGCTGCCAATTCCTGTTTCATCTGTGGCGCTCCCTGCCTGGAGGCACCATCCTGAAGCCCGGACTACTCTTCATACAGAGATTCTGAGGACTGACACTTCCATCCTTGCTTTGGCTTCCCCTCATTGGAATATAGTGTGAGTTTTCATCATAGCCCGGACACAGTAACATTTGGCACTGCTTGCTTTTATTAGTTTGCATCTAATTTTTAAAGTCATGTGATCTCCTTGTTTTGGAATAAAATGGTATTTGGTCATTTACTGGGCAATTTTGTGTTGCAATTACAATAATCAGTGGTGGTCTTCGCAATCTGACCATTTATATTGCAAGCCTTGAACGCAGCCCAGACTTCCATATCCGCTTTTCAGAGTAGCAGCCTTTTAGACGAAGGTCTAAATCTAGAACGTTCTTAAAACAAAAAAACAAAAAAATTGAACACAATTCTTGCCAACTTTAGGCTTTAAACATTTTCAGATCAACATCTAAAGGGTATATTATTTCCTATGTTTTATCTTCACTTTTGTTCCTCCTTGAGACATATGATAATAAATGATATGATTGATCTAAAATGATGATATAAAGGGCGATGTATTTATTGATGCCTGTTAATAGTACAGTTACCTCTGCTGCTTGTAGGTGACAGGTACACTTGTATCCTGATAGTTGGCGTTTCCGTAATCAAGGAGAGTTGAGGGACACTTTTGCACTGACAACCACGATGAGGCTTATGCTAAAACAGTTCTATTATTCCCTTAGGAAAGAGCTTAGTTCCTTAATTGCTTGGATCACTTTAACCATGAGCTCATCTCATTTTGTGGTAGGACAGGTTACCATGCCAATTGCATGGGTTTTTTTTTTTTTTCTCTTCTATTTTCTTATGGCTGATGTCTACTTAATCTTTGTTTGTTGGCTGAAATTTGAGACTCCTTTCCCTGTGCATTTGCAGCAGCTGTGCAGAGCCGGGGTAGGTAAGATTGCATGGCTTTCTTCTGACAGGACCGTAGTCTTAAAATAATTTCCAGGTGCTATTTACTGCTGAGTAGACATATCCAGGATCAGAACTGGGAAGTCATTGGAATACTGTAGAATGTAGTAGCAACCAAGTCCGTATGTTTCTAAATTAAGAAAAGTAGGCAATTTTTATTAATTTCTTCCCCAAAGTAAAGGAAACATGCTCTGTCATGCTCAACGTCTAGTCTACTCTTGTTATCTAAAAGCTGATCTGCAGCAGCTGGAAAGCTTTTAAATGCTACATAGGGATGGAATGAATTATTCGCTCACTCATCAACTGTCGCAATCAACTGTCACCTTGTGTGTGTGTTTTGGTTTGGTTTTTTTTTTCGTTTTTTTTTAAGCCCAACTTCATTGAAAACTTTTACACTTTTTTCACCAGTTGTGAATATTGTGCAGAAGGGTTAAAACTAGGGATGCACCAATATCTTTTTTTTTTTTTACTATGAGAACCTATCCTCTTTTTTTTTTTTTTTTAGTGCTTGCCGATACCAATTACCAATACCTACCGCAACTGTTTTGTTTACACTTCAGCTGTCGGCAATGGTACGAAGCATTGAAAAGTTATTTACAAATGAAATACATTCATTTTTTTTTTAAATGTTGCGCTTTTTTTAACGTGAAACGTATAAATATATGTTAAAGGTGTAAAACTATTAGCGAACAAAGCAAACAAAATAAAAAAAGTTTAAATTATTATTGGTTTATAAAATAGAAGTGTACAATAAAGAAATTCGCAGGAAAATAATAATTAAATGGAGAAGGAGAATAAGGAGTTAATTAAGACTGATTAGAGTAAATTAAGAGGAAGATTTATTTTTTTTAAAAAATGTCTTTTACTTGACAGGTTGCTTTAAACTGACTTCATCTGCAGAGGGAAATTCATCCCTTTGATCATCTGTAGATGAAGAAACAGATACAAAAAGAAACAATGTTTTTTTTTTTCTCTCTGTTTCAGGGGCTGAGCAATGTTGTTGATAAACATTGGCCGGCTGTTTTTTTTTTTTTTTTTTGACAGCTCCAATTGCCGGGACTTTGTTTACACTTCAACTGTCAACAGGGGAACCCCCACTGACAGCTGAATGAGTCGTGGGTTGTTAAGGACGCGGTGGTCCTGCTACTTAACAACCGATAATTGCCAGGTTTTTTTTTTTTTTACATTTCAGCTGTCAGCGGGGGGAATCCCGCTGATAGCTGAAAGAACCGAGCCTGAAAATATTGGTTTCAGCTATCGGAAAATTTGCACATGCGCTGATACTCATGCAAATGCTTAGTATTGGCACCGATACCAGCATCGGTATCAGTGCAACCCTAGTTAGAACCCGTGTCTGGTTTATAATGTTGTCTGGAACCAAACTAGGAAAATTTTCCCTCCCTTCCCTTTCAGTGGCAATCTCACAGAGGAACTGAAACTAGTAGGAAATTTCTTCAATGGACACACAAATACCAAAATTTTTTATTTTTTTTAATTTGTAGGAAATGTATTCAAAGGGGACACAGGTAGCAACAAAAACATGGATTTCCTGTCTGCATGGATTAATCCCTGACATAACAATATACAGCCGTAGTTCAAACCTCCCCAAAGTTTTAGCAGCGTCTCACTCACTCTTTGTGAACACCCAGGGTTTCGACTCATAAAGTTTGTCTTCATTTGCCATCTAAGCATATTGATCAATGGAAGCCACATGCCAGGATATACTTAATTCAATGTGCTTTAATAAGCTGTCAATGGTATACATGTATCAATGATATCCCCGCCCAGGGACCGCTCCTCCTTAACACGTATAACCAAAGATACATCCTTATGATAAATCCTTCACTGGTAAAACGCATTAAAGCAGAACTTTACCCATAACAACTTGATAAAAAATAATGTTTTTTAGCAAGGAACATACATTCCACATTAATAATTATTCTACTAAAAGTAATGTGTCTGTAAATTGCCTATAGCATCGTCCCTGCTTCTTCTTGCCGGAGGCTGCCATTTTGCTGAAGCCCAGAGCCCCTGAGCAGCAGGAAATCTTAAAGCCGTCCATAGATGGTTCGAATCTCAGACAGTTCAGCACGGATCGGACAATATTTGAACCATAAATGGGCAGGCTATCGCCCCTAGCAATAGTCACTGTGCGTTCTCCTTGCCGGGGTGGCTCCCCGCGCCCCCTGCCGGGAGAACATAATAGCTCCATGGAAGGGATTCCCCCGTAAACGTTGACTGCGGTTGCAGAAAATAAAATTGCTCCATCTATGGCTGGCTTTAGGCTGTCAGATCGTCCTCTACAAATTCGGCACAATGCCAAAATGGAGAGCATTTCATCGTGTGCAGAGCAGGGTGAGACCGTGTATTACTGGATTTTAAGCAGTATAGGCACTTATTTTTTATGTTTTAGATAGCTATACCTGCAAAAGAGGCCAGCATGACGTGATCTAGCAGGACATAAAGCAGACCTTCACTCTCTCAATCAACATTGACTATTTTTAATTCTAATGCTTCTAGCATTATTAAATAGATAGGAAAGTATATCATATTTACTTGTTTTAAACTTTTTACATTTCTTCAGTTACTTCCTGGTTTACCGGTCTAGGCAAATGATGTCATACATCCCAGGAGTCTTCAGGAGGGAAGGAGGGCTTTTCCCAGCTAAGCACGCCCCTCTGCCTGCATGCCTGAGCGAAGGACAGATGGATTCCAGGAAGTAAATACTAAATGAATCATCTGCCCTTTTTCAGGAAAATAAAGCATTGAGACATGGATGGGGGAGATTGCTAAAAACGAATCAAACAGTGTTTTTGGTTTGTGGTGCTCAGATTGAGTGTAGTTCCGCTTTAATTTTCGGACTAAAGTTCCACTTTAAGGAGGGTGGTCCCTGGGTGGGAATATTATGTATGCATGTATACCACTGACAGCTGATTAAAGAGCTTTGGAGAAAAGATATCCTGGTGCGCCTTCCATTGATCAATATGCCTAATATACGGACATTTTTAATTCATATCTATTATCCTTAAAAAGTCATCCTTCAACGCCAGTCAGGGGAACTTTGCCAGGCAGAGATGATCTCATCCATCAGCTGCTGGCAGGTTGCATTTTAAAAATACTTTTTAAAGTAAAAGTGACCTCAATCACTAAAATTCCATATAAACTTTATAATATTTGTAATTTTATAAAAAAAAGTATTTTCAAAAATCAATTTCATTATTGTTAAATCTGCAGCTTCCATTCGAATAATATCTGGTGACTCTGCCAGTCCCGGCTTTCCTTAAAGAGGAGTTCCACCCAGGGGGTCCATAAAAAAAAAAAAAATTTAAAAGTCAGCAGCTACAAATACTGCAGCTGCTGACTTTTAATTGGACACTTACCTGTCCCTGGGTCCAGCGATGCGGGGGATCGAAGCCCCGCTCGTCCCCCCCCTCCGCTCGTCGGCGCCGGCATTTCAACTGTGGGCGCCGGGCTGTGGCTTCACAGCCTGGTACCCACTGCGCATGCGCGAGCGGTGCCGCGAGCCGTGATTGGCCGCTCAATCACCTGGGACCTGTAAGGGGTCCCAGATGATTGACAGGAGGGAGGGAGAAGAGCCGAGCCCTTCCTGTGCCGAGGGGGAAGTGATGTCACCAGCCCAGGCAAAGGAAGAGGCAGACTACGAGGGACCACCTAGCAACAGGCATTTAGAGGTAAGTTAAAAAAAAAAAATATCCAAATGTTTTTTTGTTTTGTTTTTTAGAATTTTTCAGGTATGTTTGTTTTTTTGGCTGGAACCCCACTTTAATGTCATCCTGCAGACCCGCACACTCGGCTCCACTCGGCTCCCTTGGACCATGACATAACACGACACGCTCAGGCACCGCCTCCGCCAGGCCCGCCCCCCCGCCGGTGCCGCCCGAACACACTTTAGCAGGCGCTCGGATGGTCTCGGCTAGCTCCGGACCAGAACTGCGCATGCACAATTCCCGAGCCGAGCATCACAGCCATATTTTTTTTACTTGCGACTGGCTTTTACTGGCAGGAGAAAAGTGCCTGTTTTTTTTCTGGCTGCCAGTAAAAATGCTGATGGTTGGCAACACTGTTCCAACCAGTAGATCAGTAGCAGAACAGAGCAGAGTGGAGGTGAGCATTGCAGAGAGAGCTGCATTTTTTTTGTTTTTTTTTTGTAACAATTGCTTGGCTATTCATTTTTTACTTTCTTATTTTTTTTTAAGTGGAGTTGGGCTTTAAATAATTACATGACTGCAATATTTTATGTCTTCCTGGAATTGAGCTTTAAATGCACCCCATAGATGCTGCAATCTAAAGTCACAATATGCTGATAGAGTTCTACAGAAAATCCCTTTACCCATTCTTACCTACGAATATCCCATAAGCAGTTCTTTACTGCCTCTTATAACCTTTCATCTGTGCTCTATGTCTTGCAGTGATTTGTAATGTCTAACTTAATTCTTTTCATTCCTATAAGATATTTTAAACAAAGGGCCTTTTGCATATCAATCATCTTCCTTTAATTTCACGTAGTAGTGACCCCCCTCTCGCCTACTTTTCTTTTTCACCATTTCCAAAAGATTAGGTCTTTTGTCAGGCTCACATTACCAAATGTCCCCTTGATCTTCCAGCATTGTCATTACCGAATACAAGCTCTCCTCTGTCTTCCATCAATCATGGTCTGATCATGTCACATTCCTCCATGTCCTATCTACGCAGCTGCATTTTTTACATTACGGACTTACCTTTTATTTTCTGCCCGGTGTTTATACAACACAGTTGTACTTTTAAATGCACGCGGGGCGCTGAAAGAATGGATATTTACATGGAGGACCCGCGGCTCCCAGCCCAAGCCCATGTTTGGGGCAAGTTCTGTCATCGGGTCTGCTGATAAAAATGAGCACAGTTCAGACGTCAAGGGGCAATCTCCATGATCTCTTTGAAGCATCTACTGTCATTAAGAACATTCTTTGAAATGGAAAACTGCAATCCAGTGTCAGTGTTGGTTCTCATTTTTAGTGATTGCAATAAAGCAGAATTTTTTTATTTTTTGCCTAGTCCACAGCAGTTTGTCTGGTAGTTCTCATTTGGAGCTCTAGACTTCAAAAAGAAAATGCATTTTGCTGCACCACCAATGAACAGTTGCAAGCAAGAAATAAATAAATAGAAATAAGATGCATATTGATTAAACTTTATTTAGGAATACAAGAGGTAGCGAGGACATACAAGTATGCATAAAAAAGAAAATTTTAATTTTTTTTTATTATTATTTTATTACAGGTACTTATATAGACTGTCAATTTACACAGCACTTTACATATATATTATACATTCACATGAGTCCCTTCCCTCAAGGAGCTTACAATCTAAGGTCCCTGGTACACACTAATACCCTGTACACACGATCGGACTTTCTGACAACAAAATCCATGGATTTTTTACGACGGAAGTTGGCTCAAACTTGTCTTGCATACACACGGTCACACAAATCTGTTCGGAAATTCCGAACGTCAGGAACACGGTGACGTACAACACGTACGACGAACCGAGAAAAATGAAGTTCAATAGCCAGTGCGGCTCTTCTGCTTGATTCTGAGCATGCGTGGAACTTTGTGCGTCGGAATTGTGTACACACGCTCGGAATTTATGACAACGGATTTTGTTGTCGGAAAATTTGAGATCCAGATCTCAAATTTTGTGTGACGGAAAGTCCGATGGAAAATGTCCGATGGAGCCTACACACGGTCGGAATTTCCAACAACAAGCTCCCATCGAACATTTTCCGTCAGAAAATCCGACCGCGTGTACGGGGCATATGAGTTATTTTTTCTGTTTAACCCAGTGGGTTGAACTAAAAAGAACGTAGCTCTGGTCGGAGCCGCTGTACTAATAATCCGACAACAGTACAGCTTCCATGGTGAACAGAGCGACAGCCCCCCCCCCCCGCTAGATCACTCCAGTCAGCACAAAAGTAGGTGAGAGGGGGTCACTACTACGCAGGGGCGGATCCAGAGTCTAGTCTCAGGAGGGGCACTGCCAGAAAATAAGGTGTTGCTTACAGAACACATTTGTATTAAAATATATGTATTTAACATATCATACAGTCCTAACCTTGTTTAAAACAGTGACACTGTTTTAGAGTGTAGGATGCATCCCCATGCCGGCATACCATTTATTTGTATTCTGACACATGGCTGCACGGACACAGCCGCTATGTCTCAATATGACATGCTGGTGGGGGTCCCTGAAGGCACCCCGCAAGCATTCTGGGACCCACGCACGACATATTGGGACACAATAGCTGTGTGTGTCAGTAGAAATAAATGGGATGACAGAACAGGGATATGTGCAACACTTTATGGGACATTCCTTTCTGTCATTCTTTTTAGTATGTCCCACACTTTATTCATCCCCAAGCCAGTAAAAGACAGCCCGCATGTTAGACTGGGGCGGGAGATGTGTCGGTGGTAAAGCGCCGCTTTTTTCAGCGGCGCTTGACCGTTGGATTTGCGGCGCTAATCGGCTGCTAGCGGGGCAGTTTTACCCCCCGCTAGCAGCCGAGAAAGGGTTAAAAACCACCGCAAAGCGCCTCAGTAGAGGCGCTTTGCCAGCGGTATAGCCGCGGTGCCCCATTGATTTCAATGGGCAGGAGCAGTGTATACACCGCTCCTTCACCACTCCAAAGATGCTGCTAGCAGGACTTTTTTTTACTGTCCTGCCAGCGCACCGCTCCAGTGTGAAAGCCCTCGGGGCTTTCACATTGGAGACACAGCAGTGGCTGTTTCAGGTCGGTTTGATGGCGCTATTTTTAGCGCATTAGCGCCTGCAAAACGACCGTGTGAAAGGGGTCTAAAGATGAATTTTACTGTCATTCTATATCATCATTATCATCATGATAATCACACAATACAGGTGTTATGGCTCATGATGGTAATTGTAATACGCAGCATGGATTAATGTGACCAATAGCTATTAATTAACCCCTTTGTGCTGCATTAGTAGCAGTGTTTTTTTTTCAATCTCTTCATGCTGCAGCATAAAAGGGGTTAATTAACACTGATGGTGACACTGCCACTAATGCAGCACAAAGGGGTTAATTAATAGCCATTGGTCAGGAATGCGTCAGTGAGTACATTAACCCCCTCCATGCTGCGTATTACAATTACAATTGTAACTGAATTAACACCCCTCCCCCAACCACTTCAGCAGTTCACACAGCTAAGACCGCTAAGGCAGTGTTGTGTTCAGGGCCATCTTTAATATTAATTGGACCCTTGGCAAAACTTTTCTTGGGGCCCCCTCATGCAGTTTCACTCTCCACCTGCTCTGAGACATACAATAAATAGCAGCTAGACTCAAAATCAGTTTACTGAATCAGATCAGACAGCTATTGTGATTGGTTGCCAGAGGTTACAGTGTATCATTACCGCTCACTGACTGGTTGCTAAAGGTTACAGCACACATTACAGCTCACTGATTAGTTGCGAGGTTACAGCACATGATTTCTGCTTGTTGATTGGTTGCTAGAGATTACTGTGGATATGATCTCAGGGGGGCATGATATACATATAAATGCCACTGGCCGCTGCTATTAACATATGAATGGCACCACTACTTACATATGAATGCCAGTAATTTACATGTAAACAAAGGGTCTGTGGGTGAGTCATCTGTACACAACAATAGGGCAGAGCTGGGCAGCATTAGTAGCACTTCACACTGAGATATTGGGACACAACACGGGACTAAAACCTCAAGGGATGAGGGAATTTAAACCAGGATAGTTGGCAAGTATGAGGCAGCTGCTTTGGGCCCCACAACAATGACAGGGCCCAGGGCAGTTGCCCCTTTTGCCCTGCCTTAAAAACGGCCCTGGTTGTGTTAAGGAGTTAAGGCAGTTAAGTAATCACTCACTTGCAGACAGTGCAGATGGGCTCTGGCTACAAGTCGGCAGCATCTTGTCTTCAATCTCCCGCTCCCGGGCCTCTGAATTGTGACAGTACACCAGCCGGGACTAGGGAGCTCCTGTCGGGTTGAGATCACTCCGCCTGATAGGGAAGTTACTGCTTAGAAAGCCAGGAGCACGCTGGGCATGCGCGCACTGCTCTGCTGCAGCTCTGCCAATAATACTGCACAGTGTGTAGTGGCAACCCCAGTATCACCGTGGTCTGTACCCCCATAACGACGCCACTGCCTAGGCCCCTCTAAATGAACTGATGGGGCACACTGAATATGTCTTAAGCCACCTGGGAGCCGTGAGGAGCGGGGGAAGCAGAAATAAAGTCCCTGCAGCTGCATTTAGACGATGCCTCGCCAAACGTAAATAGGTGGCTGAGGGAGAAAGCCTTGGACTCAAATTTTTTTTTGGGGGGGGGGGGCAATTGCCACGTTACCCCCCCCCCCCCCTCTGGATCCACCCCTGCTACTACGTGGAATTAAAGGAAGATGATCAATATGCAAAAGCGCCTTTGTTTAAAATATCTTATGGGAATGAAAAGAATTAAGTTAACACATTACAAATCACTGCAAGACATAGAGCACAGATGAAAGGTTTTAAGAGGCAGTAAAGAACAGCTTATGGGACATTCGTAGGTAAAAATGGTTGGGTTTACATGTGCTTTAATTTCCTCCTGTATTAAACTGCATTGTAACTGTACTGTCTACCCTCATGTTGTAAAGTGCTATGCAAATTATTAGCACTATATACATCCTGTATAATAATAACAAAGGGCAGCACAGTGGTCAGGACTTTTGTCTTGCAGCACTATGGTCGTAGGTTCAAATCCCAACCATGGCACTACCTGCCTGGAGTTTGCACGTTCTCCCTGTGCCTGTGTGTGTTTCCTCCCACACTCCAAAGACATGCTGGTAGTTTAATTGGTTCCTGTCTAAATTGGCCCTAGTATGTGTATGTATGAATGTGCGTTAAGCACCGTACACATGACCGAATGTTGGGAGACGTGAGCCGGCTTAATAAAAACCAGCTGATGTTCAGCTTGTGTGTATTGTAGCCAGTATGACTGTTGGACCTGCATGCTGGAAAACCAGCAGCCGACAGGCTCCCGCTCTAAGCTTTAACATGTTCAAGTACATTTAAAAGTCATTTCGTAATAATCTTAAATCTGCAGCTTTCAAAAATGTTGCCAATTTAAAAAGATGAAACTAACATTATATATATATATATTGGCCCCCCTGCCACTAAAACCAGCCATACCTGTATAGAAATTTGGCCAGTTCAGTGGGATAAGAGCAATTTTCAATCCATATACAGGTTAGTTGGTTGTACAGAAGTCGATCTATCGATCGACTTCTGTACAACCAGTGTGCCTGTTTTTTCCTGAACAATACAGGCCGCTGACTATAGCCATCAATATTGATCATTGTTTTCTGACGTCTGGGAAGGCTCCCCACTGTCACAATACAATACTACTGGGGGAAGGATTCCCCCATCCACATTTAATGTGTGGATGGGGGAATCTGCCCATTTTTTTTTGTTTAATCTGCTGGTATGGCCAGCCTAAGGTATGGTATGGCCAGCCTAAGGCCTTTTTCACACGGCTGGTCATGGGGTGGTAAACACAGGCTTTTGATCCTCCTTTTTTAACACCCACCTACCTGACGTGGTAGCCAAAGGATCTTTACACATGCCACATCCGTAGCAAATTTAACTTTGCTTGCTAAGTTTAACAGGCGGTGTCATTGAGATCAATTGGACTATGCTGCTGGTTGCAGCATTATATTTCAATACAAAGTCTCCCTTGGGATAAAAAAAAGAACATGCATTCAGGACATGACAAGACCACCTCCTGAATACCTCAAAACTGCTGCTGTACCTCCCTCTGAAAAGCATTCCACCACGTATTGCTTTACAGAAGGCAGTAGAGACAGCTGCCTGTGTGAAAGCCTTAAAGACACCACCTAGAGTTAGAGTGATTGTAATGGCTCTTTTTTTTCTTTTAAATAACAACCACGTTATACTTACCTCCTCTGTGCAGTTGGTTTTGCACAGAGCAGCCCAGATCCTCCCCTTCTCAGGGCCCAGTTTTGCTGCTCCTGGCCCCTCCCTCCTGTTCAGTGCCCCCACAGTCAGCAGCTTCCCATGGGGGCACCTGAGTCACAGCTCCGTGTGTCCATTCAGACACGGAGCCCCGCCCCGCTCCCCCCCCTTCCCTGATTGGCTGACTGACTTTGACAGCCACGCGAGCATCTCAGCCAATCGGGAGGAGTGTCTCAGACAGCTTAGACATTCGTGGGCAGTGCTGGAGAGAGATGGGGCTCAGGTAAGTAATTAGGGGAGTACCGGGGTGGCTGCCACACACAAAAGGTTTATTATCTTAATGCATAGAATGCATTAAGATCAAAAAACTTCTGCCTTTACAACTCCTTTAAAGAAAGAATTCTCAAATGCTATGTAGACCTGGTTATTGCACTGTCCCACAAGACAGTATGCGTCCTTTCACACTGGGGCGGTTTGCAGGTGCTATTGCGCTAATAATAGCGCCTGCAAACCGACCCAAAAGTGCCGCTGCTTTGATTCCAGTGTGAAAGCCCCAAGGGCTTTCACACTGGAGCGGTGCGCTAGCAGGACGGGAAAAAAAGTCCTGCTAGCAGCATCTTCGGAGCGGTGAAGGAGCAGAGTGTATACTGCTCCTTCACCGCTCCTGCCCATTGAAATCAATAGGACGGCGCGGCTATACCGCCGGCAAAGCGCCTCTGCAGAAGGGCTTTACGGTGGTTTTTAACCCTTTCTTGGCCGCTAGCGGGGGGTAAAACCGCCCCCGCTAGCGGCCGAATACCGATGGTAAAGCGCTGCTTACAATAGCGGTGCTTTACCGCCGCCCCCGCCCCAGTGTAAAAGGGCCCTTAGTGGCTTTAATGCCAGTCCCAACATTTATAGTATTATGATTAGTATAAACTTGACTGTTGTTCAGACTTGTGTTCATTGTTAAAGTGTAAGTAAAGGCAAAACTTTTTTTCTAGTTTTGGACAGAGGGGAAATGAATTAGATCATCTGTTGGCTCATTATTGATGCCCTGTTAGGGAGATTCACCCTCTCTATTTTTCCTGTTTACCATTACAATTGAAAATAAAAGTAAAAGAAAACCTCAAATTTTGGGTTGTCCCTGAAAAGTAATAGGGGGGAAATCTTCCAATAGGACACTAGTTCTGGTTACCCGGGGGAACCTTGAGGGATTCCATAAATTTGTAGGGATTTCCTCTCACTTCCCTTTTTTTTGGTTATGGTGTAAGAAGTGAAGGGAAATCTCCCCATGGGCCTAAAGTTTTACTTTAATCTGTCCAGACTTGGTCATAAACTTGAAGCTGAACTATGAGCTAACAGCGAAACAAATTATTGCGATCTGCCAAAGGATATGTAATTCTCTTTCGTAACATTTGTGATTCGTACTCTCCTGTCAGACAGCACAACCAGGGCAGTGACACCCCATTCTCTGTTATAGTTGACCAGTACACTTTTGTCACCTACCCACCCACAAGCTGCTGATTGGGCAGTGAAGGAGCAGCAGTTAAGTCATCAGCTCTGCTCATTTGGATGCCTCCTCAAGTTGGCATGTTCCCTGTTAGCACATGTGCACGCAGTTGAGCCTGATTGGCCCATAATAGTGCAGGGAATAACAGTGGCTGATGTCAAGACATATTCAGGTACTTATATTAGTTTTATATAAAATGATTGGGCATACACAACTGCAGTAATCATAGGTGTGCTCAGCCAATTGCATTAGGGTGCGCACCCCAGAGCTCAAACACACATGCCTTTCTCTGCAGCCTCAGCTGCAGGGGACAGTGAATGAATGGGAAGTGCTCTGTGTTAAACGGCTTCCTGTTCGTTTACAAACTGAAGCATGCTTCAGTTATTAATGAACACAGCGAGTGTGTTCATTTTGAAAAGGAAGGGTCTGGTAAATGACGCATTTACTGGCATCTCCCCCCCCCCCCCCCCCCCCACTCTCCATCCTGAAACATCCCCCATGGGGGAGCTTAGACAATAGGCGGACTCTGTACTGCGTGTAGTGGATAGGGTGTGCCCAGGCACAACTTGCACACTCCCTGCACATATCTATGGCAGTAATGTATTTTATTTATCCTGAAGGGCTAACATTTGTAGGCCTAGCATTTAAAGTGGTTCTGAAAAGAGAAGGTTTTTAACCTGAATGCATTGTATATATTAGGGTAAAAAAAACTTCTGCATGCATTTAGCATATTACATTTTAAAATGTATGTATTGGTTTTTCTTTTTATATGATGAGCTTTTAGCTCTCATTCCTTATTTTCAGTGATTGAAATTGCCCAAACATTGGCCTGAGAATTTTTGACAGATTGCAACCATCTGATATACAACAGATTGGCCCACCCTGAATTGATAATTTGACATTATGGGTGGTCTGGTTGGGTGACTGCCCATATTGTATGTGGAACAAGAGGAACCATTGTAGAAAACTGCACATGTAGGCAGATATAACCCTGGTAAGATGGCATCTTCCATTCCACCCAACAAAATATAAGGATGCTGTCCATAGATGGTAAAGAAGCTCTAAAACATGTCGCCTTTGCAAATAATCTTAACATGGAGCTAAATACGAACCATGTTAAATACAACACCAGCATATTTTTTTTCATCTTGGTCTGGGGAAGAGTTGAGAAGGCTTAGAACAGTGGGTGGCCAACTTTCTTGATATGGGGGGGCCTCAGGTGTGGCCCCCAACATATAGAAAGAAATGGAGGGCGCAACGATCTTGTGCATTACCAAAGGTAAAATTGATTTAAATAGTAAAAGCAAGAGTAATACTCACAAGCAAACGTTTAAAAAAAGCTTAGCAGTGCTCCAGCAATTCGGAACCGTGTTTCTAGATACCTGCAACCTAGACCGGATGTTCAAAGGAACCAGATGGCATCACAAACGGCTTACACGTTTCGAGGGCGTACCCTCTTCATCAGAGCCACAGCAATAGTAGACTGACCTTCTCAAACTTCCCTCTATATAAAGCCACATGTCTAGGTGGACGCCCACCAGAGCCTGCCACACCCATCCGGATGAGTGCCGCCCACCATATCAATCCATCATAACATACCATATAATACTATCAACCATCTAAGCGCTAAGGTTTCTCTACAAAGGGTTGACCTTTGTCCCAAGAGCAGGGAACCATATCCCTGGGTACCATATCCCTGGGTACCATATCCCTGGGTACCTTATCCCTGGGTACCTTATCCCTGGGTACCATATCCCTGGGAACCATATCCCTGGGTACCATATCCCTGCGCTAGCCACAGGCAGCAAGACCTGTGATATTCCATATCCTATCCAAAGGGTCGACTACACCACTTACTCATTGACTAAACTCCCGAGCGCAGGAGATTGCTTTGTGTTGTGTGGCCCCCTACATCACCAAAGAGCTGCATAAAAAATTAAATTGGTTCTAAAAGCTGGACATTTTTTACCATGAAGGTAAAAATCGTCCCTGTAGTTGTATCGCCCCCTCACCCCCCTTTATACTTAACCTGAGCTGAGTCTCGATCCAGTGCTGTGCCTATCTACAGCGGCTCTCGCCTCTCTCCCCTCTCTCTTTGCTCACAGAGACATCAACTTGAGCCATTGACTCCTGCTGCAGTCAATCAAATCCTGTGAATGGAGGGCGGGGCTGAGCCACACTGTGTATGTCAACAGACGCACACAGCCTAGCTCAGGAGCAAGCCCGCAGGTGCACCCCCACAGGAAGCGGCTTCCTATGGTGGAGCCCAGAGAGTCAGCGAGGGACCCGAGAAAAGGAGGATCAGGGCCACTTTGTGTAATACCATTGCACAGAGCAAGTAAACATAACATTTAGTCTCTGAAACAGCAGACCCACAACAGGATATAGTCAGACTATTGGCATGGTACAAGAGAAGATCAAATAATGCAGATATCGTACAAGAGATGGCCAGAGACTTTGGGCATGCAGCAAGAGATGGTTACAGACTATGCACATAATATATGAGATGGTCCGAGACTATAAACATGATTCAAGAGATGGTCTGAGCCTGCAGACATGTTGCAGGAGACTGTCGGAAACTAGAGACTTAATAGAAGAGATGGTCATAGAATGCAGACATGCTGCAGGAGACTACTGTCAGAGGGACTGTGAACAAAGATATGAGTTGTTTGAGACAGGGAACATGCTTTAAGAGACAGTAATAGACTGGAGACACATTATATGGGACTGATGGATATCACTGCTATAACAGGGCAATAGAGAAACACAAATCAGTGTCTGCAGGGGCCCCCGAGAGCCACACAAAAAAGTGATGGAGGGCCGCAGGTTAGACACCGGGGGCTTAGAACTTTTGTATGGTTTTGTTTGTCTGTGTCCCAATTTAGGAGAATTTACTGTCCGTTGAAAAGGTGTCAGCAGGAAGGAAAGTGATAGGAAATCTCCACCAATGGCACAGACCCCAATAAAAACCTCTAGTCCTAAGCTTCGATATCCAAAATGTAAAAACAAAAGATACTTGGAGCTTACATTAAAGTGGTATTAAACCAAAATGCAAACTTGTATTATATTCCAACCTACCAATTCTTAGATGTGATGGCTTCACTTGTATTCTTTTTTAGGCTTTCTTTCTCATTTTTTCACCTGGTGATTTTTCCAGTAAGTCTGTTATTTTTCAACAGAACAAGCTGTCCTGCAGATGTAGCAGTTATTGTTGAGACAAACCATTTACCACTGACAGGTGCTTACAAGGGTAATGCCCCATACACATGATGAGATGATCGGGCGAATGATCGTCCTTTTTTATTGCATGCTAATCGCAGATCGAATCTGGTGAGTTTACTAAAGTCCCAAAAAATTCCCGCACGATAGAAATAAAATTTGGAAGTGATGTCATGTGTTGTAATGCATTTGTATTGCATTTTCGTTATAAAATTTTTATTTATTTTCCAATATATTCGAGTTTATCCAAATAAATACATTTTATCTTAACAATTAACAATTCTTCCCCCTTTCAAACACACACAAAAAAAAATCCCAATAAAATTTAAACATTTCTTTCCCCCTTCCCCTTTCCTTATTTCTCCCACCCCTACACCAATAGTGCTCCCTCCCCCACTTGTCTCATCTCTTCCTCTAGATATAGTGTTTCCATTGTGCTCCACACTTCCCTTCCAAATCCACAAAATTTAAAAGACATTCCGTCCTTGTGAGAAAGAAAAAAACCTCAGCCTGTACAAAAAATTCTTGTTTAGGAGGCTACTAAGCCAATTCAAATCACTCTTAAGCGTCAACCTTAATATCCCCAAAAAAAAAAAAAAGAAAACTATATGAGGCTTCTATGAGCCATACATCCTTCATAGCCAGTGAGTAAATATACCATCTTCCCTTTACTATATCTATTCAAACTATCCCTTCTCTTCTGTGCCCCCCTTCCTACCCTTCCCTTCCCATTTCCCCACCCCTTGTCCCTTCCCCGTATTCAACCCCACTCAGAGATACAAAAAAAAAAACAAAACGGTGAAAAAAACCAATAGTGCTCCCTCCCTGACTTGTCTCATCTCTTCCTCTAAATATAGTGTTTCCATTGTGCTCCACACTTCCCTTTCAAATCCACAAAATTAAAAAGACATTCGTCCTTGTGAGAGAAAAAAAGATCAACACATTTTTATTGACCCCCCCCCCCCCCCCCCGGGACACCCACGATCGAACCCAGAGACCACACTACTCTTTACCTCATTACTCTATCTAATCTCTTTTAAGCAGTGCAGCCATCCTGCCCATGTTTCAATGTTTTTATCTTCCTTGTCTTTCACTGCATGCACCCATCTTTCGGCCTCCATTATTAAGTTGACCTCTTTCTTCCAGTCCGCCAAGGTTGGACTTCTAGTTTGTTTCCATAGCCTAGGTATTAATGATTTGGCAGCATTTAGTAAGTGTGGAATAACACTGTTCGTAAAAGCTCTAACAGACATTGAAGTTCCATGAAACAAAAAGTTCCAGGGCGTCACCTCTATTGGTCCGGGGGATAACCTTTCAACCCAAGAAGCGATTGCTTCCTAGAACACCTTAATCTTAGGGCAAGACCAATATAGGTGGAGAAAGATGCCTTTCTGTCCGCACCCTCTCCAACATCTGGCGTCTGCCGTCGGGAACCTCTTTGCTATCCTAACTGGGGTCCAATAGCACCTAGTCAAAAATTTATATGACATTTCTTGAATCTGTGAGCTTATAGATGTAGAGTGCGTCAAGTTAATGAGTTTCTTAATTTGTGCTGTGGTAAGATTATGACCTAGTTCTCCTTCCCATTCTCTAATAAAGTATGGAACCGTTTGGTGCATAAAAATTTGGAAGTGATGTCATGTGTTGTAATGCATATGTATTGCATTTTCGAACGATAGCTGTACTGATTAAACGAAAATCGTACGATCTGGCATCGTACGGAAAACATTTTCGTGCATGTCCGATAGAAAAATATATCAGATGAACTGTCCTGATCGGCTCTCGAAAGCTCTGTACGAGCGATCCGATTATCGTACGATCGATTCGAAAGTGTTTTTTCCATACGATTTTCTGATCGTGTGTACAGGGCTTTAGAGTTTATTTATGAAAATCCTTTATTCCAAAAGAGAAAAACCAGTTGCTGTAGCTGCTGTGTTAGTGTTAGCTAGAGTTACGCTTTAAATTGTTAGTGCATCTGAGTATACAAGTACATCAAACACTCCCTTTCCCCCAGATTAAACGAGAAGTTTGGGAATTTTTTACATATATTAGAAAAGGTTTTTATTGAAAATAGACAAAACCAAAAGCAATCCAGTGAGTTGACATAGGACAGAAAACAGTATACATTCAGTTGTACCACAATGAGAGTTTTTGTTGCACCATAATATAGCCATGCCTTGGTAGGCCAACTATACAGTACACCATCCAAAATAGGGATATTGCGAATGAGCTAAACAGTATAAACTTAGGGCCTAAAAAGAACACATTACGAGAGCACCTATATGCTTAATACCATTCGATATAGTCATCCAGCCGGACACTAAAAGACTTATTATAATGAGTTCCCTAGGACTCAGCCCCGGGGTATCAAGCCAAGGGGCCCAGAACTTTTCCGATTTGCCCAACCGACCCCTATGTTGTTATATATATCATTCAAGGAGAAGAGTGTTCCCCAAATGATTCACCCATGTTCCAACTGTTGGTGGAGTTGCAGATTTCCATCCCATGAAAATCACTTTCCTGGCCTGAAATAAGGCCCGAGAGAAGGCTACTCTAGTGCTCTCCTCTGGATTTGCTTCTTCAAGGACTTCTAGCAAGGAAGTTCAGGAATTTATCAAAAAAAAAAAAAAAGAAAAATCATACTTAATTAGGTGGACAATGCTGCATCTGCACCGAGAACTGAGCAAACAGAGGCAGCTGATCACTCAGTTCCTTGGTCTTCAGCCCCGCGCTCCAGCTCTCACTAGTGCGCCGGGCTGTGGTGCACTGAGAGGCTGAGCCAGCTGCCAATTAGGGATCTGGGTTATCCCAATAGTAAAGTCGGATCTTTCCAGAGCCTGGACCGGCTCAGTGATGTCAGCTGACAGCGGACCTTAGCCCGCTGTCAGCCGAATCTGGATCACGGGAGTGCAGAATTAAGTGCACTCCTGTGGCCAAAAGAGCTTTGACCCTACTTCTCCTTTCACATTGCTGCTGTCCAAAGGTGCCCCCTGTGGTCCTTTATCCAGAGTGTAATGACTCTAATACAAGAGCTGTGTTACTGCCTGAATCACCAGGTGAAAACAGGAATGAATGCAGCCACCACCTCTAATGCTTGGTAAGCTGCAATATATTACAGTTTTGGTTTTAATACCGCTTTAAGTGAACATGTCATGTCTACCAACGTTTATTAACTACCATTGAAGGTGAATTGTTGAAGAGTACCTGTCCTTGTCTTCAGATCAGTTTCTTTGTGCCCCCCACATCATTCACCTGTCAAATGCCAGAGCCTCTACCAGTAACAGTGACACTGATTTGAGTTTATAAGTGACAAAGGAAGAGCTTAAATTATTCTGAGGCCAGGCTATGAGCATTCTAGTATTTACATATTCAATTCATAGCTTTCAAACAAGCCCTCAGAGATCTAAATAGCTGTAGGCACTGTGGAGTAACCCTTAAAGTGATTGTAAAGTCTCTTTTTTTTAAAATAACAAACATGTTATACTCACTTCCTCTGTGCAGTTGGTTTTGCACAGAGCAGCCCAGATCTCGGGTCCCAGTTTTGCTGCTCCTGGCCCCTCTCTCCTATCGAGTGCCCCCACAGTCAGCAGCTTCCTAAGGGAGCACTGGAGCCGAGTCACAGCTCAGTGTGTCTATTCAGACATGGAGCCCCGCCACCTCTCTCCCCTGATTGGCTGTCTGACTTTGACAGCTGCGAGAGCCAATGGCGCCGCTGTTGTGTCTCAGCCAATTAAGAGGAGTGTCGCAGACGGCTTTGACATTCGTGGAAATCGCTGGAGAGAGAGGGGTCTCGGGTAAGTAAATTGGGGGGCTGCTACACACAAAATGATTTTTTATCTTAACGCATAGAATGCTTTAAGATAAAAAAAACCTTCTGCCTTTACAACTCCTTTAAAGTTCAGAAGCACTGAAGTTGACGTTGTGCTTTTAGCAGCTCAGCTCAACCTGCTTCCCTCTCTGAGAGCACCTGTTCTGCTTTTACATTTGAGATTGGAAAACTACCAAGTCACTGCTGGGAGGGGGAACTTACTGAGCTAAGCTGCTGGTAGAACAACTTCAGCACTTTTGCTATGGACTTTGAGTATGAATTGCTGCACAGTGCCTGCAGCTACTGAGCTCAAAAAAGGCTTGTTTTAATAATATGTAAATACATAAATGTTCATAGCCTGGCCACAGATTAATTTTGATTTTGACTTGGAGGTCCTGTATAGCGCTCCGATATAGATGAGGAATTATTTTCAAGACTATCCTACCCCAAAGTATAACAGATAGTATAAGAACCATGACAGTGATGCTGCCTGTCCTTCTGTCTGATAAGTGTATGGTTATTAACTGCGAGCTGCAAAACAATTCAGATCAAACAAGCTTTGAACAAATCCTTCAAAGTGTGTCCTAAGAATTAAGTGTTGAAATCTGAAGGATTTAGAGGCCTTGAAACTCCTTAAAGGGAATTTTTTGGTAGAGCTCAACGCACATTGTGTGCAGATGTTGTCGGCGTCTCTCGTCTTCACCAGCTGTTGGGCACTGTGGCCTTCAACTAAATAAAATGGCAATTTGCAACAAAACACACACTATACAGCATCTGAAGGTTTGTCAATAGTCTTTTTACTGTCTCTTTGTTTTCAGATGTGTATACATAAACGCGATCAACTTATTTAAAGTAATTTGATTAATGGGTAGATTTACAGCTTTGTTCCTGTTTATAATTTTAAATTGTACATGTACATTCATTTATTTGTATGTGCTTCATCCACAAAAATATATTCAGGCTGAGCTGTACAGATCAGAAGAACCGTGTGGTTACCGTGCCTTAAAAAATGGCAGTAAGTTCTGGTAAACCTCTAGACAGTACTTTTGTGTAACAATCAAGTAGCACAATGCACAACCAGTATAGTGACCATGGTTGACCACAATACATAATTCTGAATTTTCTGCATGAAAAAATTGGTAGGTAAAGTAAGAACCCTAATATCTATTAAACATGGTCTGTTACTCCTTTACAGTACACTAGTTTGGTCTCATCTTGAATATGCAGTTCAGTTTTGGTCACCGGTCCTCAGAAAAGACATTGTTGTATTATTAACAGTCCGGTGAAAGGCAACAAAACTAATAAGGAGGATGGAGGACCTCAGCTATGAGGATCGATTACATAGATTACAGTTATTTACTCTGGGCAAGAGCCGCTTAAGTGCAGATATGATTACAATGTACAAATATATCAAAGGTGACTCCAATAACTGTGATGACGGTTCACTGTAATGCCCCTGAAGAGGACACGTGGCCACGATTTGAGGTTAAATGAAAACAGGTTCAGTCTTAGATTAAAGTGGTTGAAAAGGCACAAGGTTTTTTACCTTCATGCATTCTATGCATGAAGGGTAAAAAAACATTCTTACAGCAGCCCACCCAATACTTACACGAGCTCCCTCTCGATCCAGTGATGTCCATGGGAGACTTTCCTCTCCAGGGACTCTCACTCCTGATTGGCTTTTGGCAGCAGCGGGAGCAATTGGCTCCCGCTGCTGTCAATCACAGCCAGTGAGCCAATCAGGAGACAAAGGGGGTGGAGCCGAGTCCCGGCTCCGTGTGGGAATGGACACACAGAGCTGCAGGTTGGGAGCACGCCTGCTTGGGTGCCTCTAGAGCAAGCTGCTTGCTGTGGGGGCACCCGGCAGGAGGGAGGAGCCAGGAGTGCCACTGTGGGACCCGAGAAGAGGAGGATCCAGGCTGCCCTGTGCAAGATCATTGCACAGAGCAGGTAAGTATAGCATGTTTGTTATTTGAGAAAAAAAAACAAGACTTTAATATCGCTTTAAGGAAAGCGTTCTTTACTGTTCTTTACTCCCTTTCCCAGGAGGCGGTACTAGCTGAGAGCATTGACAACTGCAAAAGACTTTTATGTCTTATTCAGAATAGCAGGGCTATGGGAATTGTTAGAGAATAACAATCACACACACACACATACACACACATAGGCTTAATTGGATCAACCGGTGACTTTTTTTTTAACCCTACAAACTATGAAACCAAATTTCTGAAGAAGAAAGAGTGAGTCATTGGATTCAACCACTGACTGTTATTCTGTCAGTCATTGTCATGCAAGTAAAGCCGGCAATGGTGCGATTTTCTTTCCGGCAACTGTGGGTTGCTGCAAAGAAAATCACTTGGGTGCTGATGGGGGAATTTCGCTCCCGCTGAGCTATTGTGGGGGGCTGCAGGAGGCTAGTGTCAGAGACTGTGAACAAAAATATAGGGTTAGATGAAGGGTTAGAACAGTGATGGCGAACCTTGGCACCCTAGATGTTTTGGAACTACATTTCCCATGATGCTCAACTACACTGCAGAGTGCATGAGCATCATGGGAAATGTAGTTCCAAAACATCTGGGGTGCCAAGGTTCGCCATCATTGGGTTAGAACAGCCTTAACTTTTTCAACACTCTTCCTTTCAGGAACCCTTGAAATAACTTTCCGGTCTCAGAGAACACCTGCTTAAAATTATTATATATACAACTAATGATATGTTAGTGTGATGGTCAGTGGGAAGATGTTCCTTACATTTGTGGTCAATGAGAATAATTACACCCTTACAGTTAGCTGAAAAGATCAATGGTGTCAGTGGGAACCTGGGAGGAAGAAATTGCTCAAGGAACCCCTAGCAACCTCTCAAGAAATCTGGGTTAGAACCTCTCCCTTTTTTTGTTCAGTTCACCATTCTGTTTGATGGCTCCACATTCTTCTCATTACCTGTCCTAGTAGTGCAAGGACAGTGAGGAAAGGGTCACAGACAGGAATAAGGAAACTATATAAAACAATACTTAATTGCCACATCCCTGTTATACCACTATTTTTAATGCTTGAGTGTTACTCTCAAGAATACAAATTCAACACCAAATTGCTGGTAGGTTAATTGGATCCTGTCTAAATTCGCCCTAGTATGCATGAATGTGAATTAGGGACCTTAGATTGTAAGCTCCTTGAATGTACAATGTATATGTAAAGTGCTGCATAAATTGACAGTGCTATATAAGTACCTGAAATAAATAAATAAAAGAAGAATGAAAAATATAAAATAAGAATAAAAAAGTATAAGAGCGAAACCGCACACAAAGTATTAGACAAAAACACCTTTATTAATAGAATCCCTAAAAACAGCCACCTCAGGTGGCAGTTAAAGGATTAGTTCCTCTTTTTTTTTTTCTAAATTCCGGCTACCCTATATACCAATATACCATTAATGTACTTCTTTTGCAAAAATAAAACAGCTTTCCATTATTTCTACACACGCATACCTCACTGTCTTTATGGATGTTCCAAAACACTGCTCCATTACTTCTGCCTTACTTCCTGGACAGACTTTAGGTCATGACACAGGAAGGAGTTGACCAGCATTATCTACCCTCAGCTGGTCAACTTCTTCCTGTGTCATGACCTAAAGTCTGTCCAGGAAGTAAGGCAGAAGTAATGGAGAAGTGTTTTTTTAACAGCCATAAGACAGTGAGGTATGCGTGTGTAGAAATAATGGAAAGCTGTTTTATTTTTGCAAAGGAAGTACATTAATGCTATATTGGTACATAGCTGGAAATTTACAAGAAAAAAAAAAGTGAACTTAGTCTTTAACCTGGGCACATTCCTGCATAAATACCACACATAAACATACACACACCACACATACTCCTCACATATATATATATGTATGTATATATATATATATATATATATATATATATATATATACATCACACATGCATAGATACACACTAAATATCTATTTCTACACTTCCTTGCATTTCTGTATAATATTTTCGTGGCCTTTATATAATGTAAGATGTTAGCTTTATATAAATATAGATAATATATGCGGCAGGTGGTTGAAATACATTGACACTATGATATGATTACGAATTAGGTAACATGTATGTGCAGCTAGACTCACACCTGTGGGTGCAATCTTCACTGAAATGTGAGTGTATACAGTGTGTGTGTGTGTGTGTATATATATATATATATATATATATATATATATATAATATAAAATTATACATATATATACACACACACAAATAAATATAAATATACATATATGTATACAATAAAATGATGAATATTTTCAGCTGTCAAGAATGCAGAGACAATAAATCCAACAGATGGCAATTAAAGTTTGCTGATTTTGAATTTGCTGTTCCAGCCATGTCCCTGCCTTTCACCATGTCCACTCCGTGCGTGTGTTTTTTCTTATAATTGTTGCAGAAACATGATGTGAATTTTTATGCTTTCGGTGCCTGGGCCACACTGAACTTTTATTTAGTATTCAGTATGGATATTCAGTCCTGGGGTCGAATCTTTTTTTTTTTTTTTCATGATGCAAAATCTGAATGCTGGCAAAGCTACGACAGCTGTCCACTCCCCATGTGGTGTCCTCCATCATGCTGCTCTACAGACGGATCCATTGCCCAATGTTTCAGTAATATTGGACGCACATGTTTCTAAGTGACAAAGCGGTTTGCTTATGCATTCATTTGAATTCCAGCTACAGTTGGCTCCCTATTAAAACCTTCACACCAGGGCCACCCTAGTGGTCGCCAAGGTAGTCTGATCACAGTGGGCTCTGTTCTGTCTTAAGATAAAGTCAACCGCTGCTGAGGAAGGGCACCACCATTAAAGCCTTTTCTGTCCACTGGAGGAGATGGGCATATGTTTCAGGACAATGTGTTAACATCAGGGACTCTATTGTTAAATGGCTGGATACAAACTTTCAGCTTGGTTGTAGCACTTCTGTGGTTTTTGGCGTTTTGTTTTATAAGGTTAGTAATTAGAGTTACTTTCTCTGTTAGTTTCTTTACATTTATTATGAAATAATCTTCCACACATGTCAAATGCACGTTTATCTACAAATTCGTTTGTGTTTCTAGTAACATTTTCAATGCACTTCTATAATTTATTATCACATAGCTAGTGACCTAGCCCCCTCACAAAACAGTGTACCTATTGCAAAGGCAAAACACTCCCATCCAAAGTACTTACAAACTAGCCTCGAGATGCATGCAGGGAGTATGTCCTACCTACTCAGCATTTGTTTTTTTCTCAAGGCATTGCTACAGTGCACCCACCCCACTCAAGAACTTTTTGTTGGGAATCTGGTGGTCTGAGAAGACCCTACGTTAACACTCTTAATGGAATTATCCATACTTCCATCCATCCATACTGACAGCACAGTGGCTAGCGATTCCGCCTGGCATCACTAGAGTTGTTGGTTTGAATCCCAACTACAGCATGATCTCCCTGTGCCTGCGTGGGTTTCCTCCAGGTACTCTGGTTTCCTCCCACACTCTAAAGACAAGCTGGTAGGTTAATTGGCTCCTGTCTAAATTGGCCTTAGTATTTGTATGCTTGAATGTGAGTTAGAGACCTTAAGCTCCTTGAGGGCAAGGACTGATGTGAATATATGAATGTACATATATATGTAAAGTGCTGCGTAAATTGTCAGTGCTATATAAACACCTGTAATTTGCCATTTAGCATAACAGAGCAGTGTTACGTTTTTGTGGAATCCGCTAATCTCATTACTGGGCCTCAAACAATAAAGGTACTAGCTCTCAGTCTACAAAAAAATTATGTTATTAAAGTGAAACGTCACCTTAGAGGACAAGTTCCGCTTTATGCCCTCCACCCCCTTCTATTTTCGACACTTTTTGTGTGGAGGGAGGGGGGGTGAGCGGGCTCCCACTTCCGGTCAGATTGCCATGGCAATCCACTGGAAATTCTCAGCACTCCGCACCAAAACCAAGGCCCCCACCCACAACATTCTGGGACACATCACAGGTCCCAGAAGGCTACATGAGCTTTCACAAAGTGCAGCGTGGCTCGCGTGTGGGCAGCTGTGAAACCACAAGGAATTATAGCCAGGTGCCAACAATAACCATGCCAACGCTGGAGTTCCAAAGATCATTGAAGAACTGCTTTGGGTGAGGTTGACTCTGGACAGTGGAGTGTCCATATTTTAAGTCAGCTGACTTAAATTTTTTTCCAACAGGGTGAAGAATTGCTTTAAAGTGGCCTTATACAGTGAGGGAAAAAAGTACCGTATTTATCGGCGTATAACACGCGCCCCAAGTTTAGGTGGGAATTTTAAGGAAAAAAACTTTTAGGAGGGAAGTTTAAGGAAAACAAAATTACATTTAAATGCCCTTCAATACAGCCTTATCAGTGTCCATCTGCAGCTTTGTCCAGTGTCATTGCAGCCTTGTCCAGTGTCATTGCAGCTTTGTCCAGTGTAATTTGCAGCCTTGACATTGCCATTGCAGCCTTGTCAGTGTCATTGCAGCCTTGTCCAGTGTAATTGCAGCCTTGTCAGTGTAATTTGCAGCCTTGTCATTGCCATTGCAGCCTTGTCATTGCAGCCTTCCAGTTTAAATGTGGCGCCGCCGAGATACACAGAGCCGGATGTCCTGTGTATCTCGGCAACGCTCGGCTCCTCTCGCAGTTCTGCCCAGTCCCGCCCTATGATGGACATAACACAGGTCCAATGGCTGGACTGGGCGTGACTGTGAGCAGAGCCGAGAGGAGCCGGGCGCCGCCGAGATACACATAGCCGAGTGTACTAGGCTAGGCTCGGCTCCTCTCAGCTCTGCTCACGGTCACGCCCAGCCCCTGTGTTATGTCCATCATAGGGTGGGACTGGGCGTAACTGTGAGCGGAGCCGAGCCTAGCCTAGTACACTCGGCTATGTGTATATCGGCGGCGCTCTCTCCGCTCACAATCAGCGGAGATCGGCGTTTAACAGGCACCCACGCTTTTTCCCTGATTTTAAGGGGAAAAAAGTGCGTGTTATACGCCGATAAATACGGTATTTGATCTCATGTTGATTTTATACGTTTGCCCACTGACAAAGAAATCATATGAATATAATTTTAATATTAGGTTTATTTTAACAGTGAGAGACAGAATAATAACAAAAAAATCCAGAAAAGCACATTTAAAAAAGTTATACTTTGATTTGCGTTAGTACTTGGTGGCAGAACCCTTGTTGGCAATCACAGAGGTCAGATGTTTCTTGTAGTTGGCCACCAGGTTTGCACACATCTCAGGAGAGATTTTGTCCCATCATCTCCAAGTCATTAAGATTTCGAAGGCTGATGTTTGGTAAGTCGAACCTTCAGCTCCCTCCACATACAGGTGTGTGAAATAGTATTTGCCCCCTTTCTGATTTTTTTTTTTTTTTGCATATTTGTCACACTTAAATGACTCAGATCATCAAACAAATTTTAATATTACACAAAGATAGCCCGAGTAAATACAAAATGCAGTTTTTAAATGATGGTTTCATTTATTAAGGCAAAAAAGTTGTCCAAACCTGCCTGGCTTTATGTGAAAAAGTAATTGCCCCCTAAACCTAATAATAAGGCCTGGGTGTGGCAAGTGAAATTTAACTGCGCTTTCCAAAAAATTGTGGTTAATCACAGTTCATTCATGATTCAGCATGGGAGGGGCAATTACTTTTTCACATAGGGCCAGGCGGGTTTGAACAGCTTTTTCCCTTAATAAATTAAATAATAATTTAAAAACTGCATCTTGGATTTACTCTGGTTTTCTTATTGTAGTATTATAATTTGTTTTATCGGAATCATTTAAGTGTGAGAAAAATGCAATAAAAAAATCAGGAAGGGGGCAAATACTTTTTCACACAACTGTATTTTCTATGGGATTAAGGTCTGGAGACTGTCTAGGTCACTCAAGGACCTTAATGTGCTTCTTCTTGAGCCACTCCTTTGTTGCCTTGGCTGTGTGTTTTGGGTCATTGTTATGCTGGAATACCCATCCACGACCCATTTTCAATGCCCTGGCTGAGGGAAGGAGGTTCTCGCCCAAGATTTGACGGTACATGGCCCCGTCCGTCGTACCTTTGATTCAGTGAAGTTGTCCTGTCCTTCTAGCAGAAAAACGCCCCCAAAGCATAATGTTTCCACCTCCATGTTTGATGGTGGGGATTGTGTTTTTTTCGGGTCAAAGGCAGCATTCCCCCTCTAAACACAGCGAGTTGAGTTGAAGCCAAAGAGCTCGATTTTGGTCTTATCTGACCACAACACTTTCACCCAGTTCTCCTCTGAATCCTTCAGATGTTGATTAGCAAATTTTAGATTGGCCTGTACATGTGCTTTGTTGAGCAGGGGGACCTTCACAGCATAGTGTGTTACCAATTGTTTTCTTGGTGACTATGGCCCCAGCTGCCTTGAGATCATTAAAGTGATTGATTGTAAAGGCTCTTTTTTAAAATATCTTGTTAAAATAACAAATATGTCATACTTGCCTCCACTGTGCAGCTCGTTTTGCACAGAGTTGCCCCCATCCTCGACTTCTGGGGTCCCCTGGAAGCTCTCGCGGCTCCTCACTTCAGATAACCCCTAGGAGAAGCGCTCTCCCGGGTGGTTACCTTGCGGGCGCACTCCCGAGTCGAGCATTCTGCGTCCATAGACACGAATGCTGGACTCAGCCCCACCCCACGGCGCCCGTGTCATTGGATTTGATTGACAGCAGCGGGAGCCAATGGCTGCGCTGCTATCAATCTATCCGATCAAGAGCCAGGACCCCGTGAAGAGAGGGACAGCATGTCTTCGGCTTGGGAATTACGGGGCTGTGACTGCCAGAGGTTTTTTCACCTTAATGCATAGGATGCATTAAGGTGAAAAAACATGAGGGTTTACAACCCCTTTAACAAAATTCTCCCGTGTAGTTCCAGGCTGGTTTCTCACCATTCTCATGATCATTGAAACTCCACGAAGTGAGATCTTGCATGGAGCTCCAGACCGAGGGAGATTGACAGTTATTTTGTGTTTTTTTTCTTGTTTTTTTTTCTGTTTGCGAATAATCACACCAACTGTTGTCACCCTCTCACCAAGCTGCTTGGTGATGGTCTTGTAGCCCATTCCAGCCTTGTGTAGGTCTACAATCTTGTCCCTGACATCCTTGGAAAGCTCTTTGGTCTTGGCCATGGTGGAGAGATCGGAATCTGATTGATTGCTTCTGTGGACAGGTGTCTTTTATACAGGTAACTATCTGAGATTAGGAGCACTCACTTTAAGAGAGTGCTCCTAATCTCAGCTCGCTGCCAGTATAGAAGACACCTGGGAGCCAGAATTCTTGCTGATTGATAGGGGATCAAATACTTATTTCACTCATTAAAATGCAAATCAATTTATAACTTTTTTTGAAATGCGTTTTTCTGTATTTTTTTATTGTTTTCTGTCTTGCTGTTAAAATAAACCTACCATTAAAATTATAGACTGATCATTTCTTTGTCAGTGGGCAAATGTACAAAATCAGCAGGGGATCAAATAATTTTTTTCCCTCACTCTACTCCCAGGCTTGCTGGGATGAGTAAACATTTGTAGAAGGATCATATGAACTCTGCTGATGTCTTTTGTATGGAGAATGTTTAGCTTCTAGAAACACTAATGGGGCGTACACACGGTCGGACTTTTCAGCTACAAAAGTCCGACAGCCTGTCCGACAGACTTTCGACGGACTTTTGGCGGACTTTCGACGGACTTGCGGCGGACTTTCTAACGAACAGACTTGCCTACACACGATCACACAAAAGTCCGTCGAATTCTTACGCGATGACGTACGACTGGACTAAAATAAGGAAGTTCATAGCCAGTAGCCAATAGCTGCCCTAGCGTGGGTTTTTGTCCGTCGGACTAGCATACAGACGAGCGGATTTTTCGACCGGACTCGAGTCCGTCGGAAAGATTTGAAGCATGTTTCAAATCTAAAGTCCGTCGGATTTGAGGCTGAAAAGGTCAGTTAAAAGTCCGGAGAAGCCCACACACGATCGGATTTCCAGCCAGCTTTAGTCCGTCAGCGTCCGTTGGACTTTTGTAGCTGAAAAGTCCGACCGTGTGTACGCCCCATGAGACTGATTTGGAATACAAACTTTGTGGCCAGTGCAATCATCTGAAAAGAAAATAATTCCTGGTCACATTGAGTACCCAATCATATGCAAAAGCTCTTCACACGAAGATTCTCAACTTCTTTAGTATATAAACCTAATGGTGTAGGCTCAATTCACAAAGCTTTAGCGCAAGGATAACGATTTAGCTTTGTGAATTGAGCCTTGTATGTCCAACTGTGTATCGCTTTACTTGAGCTGCAGTCAGGATTTAAAAAGTTGGAAATATTATCCTCGCCTTTATGATGTCATTATGATCCTCACCTTATAATACTCACCTTATGATGTCATCATCCTGCCGATGAGATCCTGGGGAATGCTGAGACTCCAAATCTCATGAGAAGATGTTACAGCAATGTGCAGAGATATTTGAGCTATTGAACATTCCTCAGGATCTCACTGGCAGAAAGATGTTTCTTTCACCTAAGTGGGTGGAAGCCAACAATTTATCTAACAGAAATCTTTTTTAACTCCTTTCCGCCCACCCCGCATTTATAAAAGCAGACCTTGCATTTCAGGTGTGATGTCTGCTTTAAGATTTTAGGTTCGTAAAAGGTTATTTTTGAGAAAGTCACGTGTCAGTGATGCAACGCGTGGGAGGAGCCTAGGACACAGTCTGCTGAATACATTGTATCAAGCAGCAGCAGCTTGCGTAGCAAGCCTTGTCCTTACAAGCCAGCTGAGATCTGCCTATCTGCTTATCTGCATGCCTAAAACAAGTCAGGCACACGTGAGTGTATCACTGTGCTGTTTTGCCCGTGAACTTTTATTGTAACAATATTGCGCAATGTTTTCTCTCTTTGTTTATTTTACATAAAACCACTTGATACTGAGAAAATTACCATTCATTGTGGCTGTGGAAGAAATAGCTCAGAGGGTGAACAAATAAGTACTGCAGGAATCCAGATATCCCAGATTACTGAGGATTGAACTGTCGCCTGTTACTTATCCTATCTCATGAATTTAATCATCTATATTTAATCAGATTCTATTGGCACTATTTATCTATTTATACTCATCAATTGTAAATATATTGCACCTTTTTAAGCTTATCATTTATTTATTTTTTATTACGGAGGATTTAACACTTATCACAGGGAATATATCTTATTTATTTATTGGCACTAATTTGGATTGATTACTATTTGCAAACGCATTTTTAGTATATGTATACACAATTGTTGCTTAGTTTACTTTGGAGATATCGCACCACTTCCAGTGGATTTGTATAACTGGAGGAACACAGTTTTTAAATATTTGCGATTTTTTCATATATTTGCGATTTTATATATATATATATGCGATTTTTTAGCGATTTGGTAGCAATTTTTTTCACATTGGTTTTTTAGCACAAAAATTCTTTTCTCACATTGATTGAACTTTGTATCAGAGCGCATCAATCTATGTTCTATGCCTTATTTTTGTTTAGATCATTTTTGCACACAATACCATTTGGTGGTGTTTAACTTTTTTGTTATTTATTAGATTATTTAGCGTTATTAATTCATGTGATCCAAAATCTACTATTAGTTTTTGGTTGAAGACCTAAAAAGCTTGTGTTAAAAATTTGCAAAAGAGGAAATCAGGAAATGGGCAAAGACTTTTTTAAGGTTGTATTCAAATATAGGTTTTTGGCATAGAGCCTTAACATTTATGCCGCATACACACAAGCGGACTTTTCGACGGACTAGGTCCGGCGGACCGGACTCCGTCGGACAATTCGACCGTGTGTGGGCTCCAGCGGACTTTTTTTTCCCCAAAAGTCAGACGGTCCTAGAAATAAAACATGTTTCGAATCTTTCCGACGGACTCGAGTCCAGTCGAAAAGTCTGCTCGTCTGTATGCTAGTCCGACGGACAAAAATCGACGATAGGGCAGCTATTGGCTACTGGCTATGAACTTCCTTATTTTAGTCCAGTCGTACGTCATCACGTACGAATCCGTCGGACTTTGGTTGATCATGTGTAGGCAAGTCCGTTCATTCGAAAGTCCGTTGAAAAGTCCGCCAGACCTAGTCCGTCGAAAAGACCACCCGTGTGTACGCGGCATTAGGCCTCCTTCACATAGGCTTACTTAAAGTGTTACTGAACCCAGTAATATAAAAATAGTTCATTCTCTCTCTCCCCCCCCCCCCCCATAGTGCCCACAGCTTATAAATCATCTTTTTACATTAAAATATTGCCACTGTATACCTTTTTGTCTGATCTGTATACCAAGATCTGCCTGAGTGCTGAGTGTTCAGGTAGGAGGAGATTTCCACTACATCCTGTGTCCTCATGCTGTTATGGGAGGCAGATCATCCATCAATCAATATGTAACATCCCACCCACTGTGTTCTTTTTTTAGTTGCTGGGCATGGAGCAGGAGAGAGGGAGGGACTGGGCTGTCATTTAGGAGCTGTATACACGGCCAAATGTGTGATGTCATACCATGTGACCTGGCTAGCTCTTTTCAACAAGGAAATGTTCTTTCCAGCATTAGAGCACAAACTGAGCATGTGCAGCAGTACTACCCTCACTGTGTCTTATCTGGGCTTGCCAAGAGAGAGACCATGCAGGAGGGGCAGGATCTGTGCATACAGGATCAAAGAGCCTTTTTTTACAATGCAGGGAATTAACCCCTTAAGTTCCACAGTGAGTATAATAAGCATGCTATTCTGCACATACAGACAGATTTTACTGTTGTGGGTTTAGTAAGACTTTAAGCACGTGAGGCCTGTGCTTTGCTTGCACGGGATGCACAGGCGTTTGTGCATCCTCGTGCAGGCAGTACCATTCATGTTGCGAACACAGCCACTGCTCCCAATTTGACATCCGTGTGGGTGCAGGTTCATTATTGCACACTGTCTGCATTTTGGGGCCATGCACCCACACCCACAGCAGCGGCTATGTCCGTGCAGCAGCTGCATCGCAATTAACATGAATGGGACTGCCTGCATGTGGATGCACGGAACACCTGTGCATTCCATGCAGGCAAAACAGGGCCCTCACACAAATGCACACTTGAGTACACCTGTGTGAATGAGGTTTTAGTGTAAAACACTCTGAATGTATACTTGAGACAGGGACTAAAAGACCACTCGTAAAAGGGAATGTATAGTCTTTTAAATTATTTTTTTAGCTGTGCGTGCCAAAGAGATCACATACTGTATGTACACGGGGACAGCCATTACAATCACTGTACATTCAGTGCTTACTGCTTTGCAGTGCTACACAATGGTGGTTAAAGCAGAACTAAAGTATCTTTTTTTTTTTTTTATGCAAACCCTTCACCTAAAAATTGTGCATACATGCATGCTTGCAGATCTGTTTTTACATTATCCATATTTCATAATAACCATATGCTATGTTGTAGAATCTGTTCATCAGCACTCATGGGAGGCGATGAAGGTCATACTACCATCTGAGGGAAGTGATGTAATCATTTTCTCACAAGAGATTTTCTGTAGGAACTGCTTTCATTCTTTGCCAGGAATCAAATGTGTAACATTGTAGTTCTATCCGAACCCTAATCCTCCCTCTCTACTGTTAGTTTATAACCTGCTTGTTACTTGTTTTACTAAATGGAGGTGTCAGCACGTCAGAAGGTAGAGTACAGGACTGGGAGGAGTGGTGCTTCTTGCGCTTTATGCTGATATTGAAGCCTTTGACCTCTGAGCTGTTCAGCCTGCAGAGCTGAAGCCAAGAGGCCATAGAGAATCTCAGATCCTAATGGTATACCTACATGGCAGCTGGGAAACTGTATGGAAACGTCACAAGACAGTGTTGTATTTAGAAGGAATGCAACATTCACCAAGCATTCATTTCAGCTGAATATTCCTAGTGCATGTATTTTGATTTACAGTTCTTGATTCCCCTGCAGTTTTATTGATGTCACATTCATTGATTTACTTTGCAACTAAGGCTGGCCATACACTATTCAATTTTCCTGTTCAACTTTCCTTTAGATTTACCAAAAGCATATAATAGGAGGTCAAACCTAAACACTTTCAATTTGGATGCAATCAGGCAGGCCCTTGTACTACATAGTTGAAGGTAAATCTAAAGAAAATTGAACAGGAAAATTGTATAGTGTATGGCCAGCTTAAGCATGCATACACTATTTTTACCTTGCAATTACAGAGTGTAACCGTAATGCCGCGTACACACGAGCGGACTTTACAGCAGACTTTGCCCGGCGGACGGGATTTCGTCAGACAATTCGATCGTGTGTGGGCTCCAGCGGACTTTGTTTTCTCAAAAGTTGGACAGACTTAGATTTGAAACATGTTTTAAATCTATCCATCGAACTCAAGTCTGGCCGAAAAGTCTGCTCGTCTGTATGCTAGTTAGACGGACAAAAAGCCACGCTAGGGCAGCTATTGGCTACTGGCTATGAACTTCCTTGTTTTAGTCCGGTGTACGTCATCACGTACGAATTTGACGGACTTTGTTGGATTGTGTGTAGGCAAGTCCTTTCATTCGGAAAGTCTGTCGAAAAGTCCGCCGGGCAAAGTCTACCGTAAAGTCCGCTCATTTGTACGCGGCATTAGTCCTACTTTAAGCATAGAGCCAGACTGATTGCAAATTACATTTTTATTTTTTTTCTGGATTTGTATATATATTTTTTATTACTGGAAACAAAGTCCCTTCCTTACAATTATGCCCCGTACACACGGTCGGATTTTCCGATGGACAATGTCTGATCGGAGCGTGTTGTCGGAAATTCCGACCGTGTGTGGGCGCCATCGGACATTTTCCATCGGATTTTCCGACACACAAAGTTGGACAGCAGGAGATAAAATTTTCCGACAACAAAATCCGTTGTCGGAAATTCCGATCGTGTGTACACAAATCCGATGGACAAAGTGCCACGCATGCTCAGAATAAATAAAGAGATGAAAGCTATTGGCCACTGCCCCGTTTATAGTCCCAACGTACGTGTTTTACGTCACCGCGTTCAGAATGATCGGATTTTCTGACAACTTTGTGTGACCGTGTGTATGCAAGACAAGTTTGAGCCAACATCCGTCGGAAAAAATCCTAGGATTTTGTTGTCGGAATGTCCGAACAAAGTCCGACCGTGTGTACGGGGCATTAGAGGTAGACACTATTTATGAAAACAAACTAGAAAAAGTGGAGTGATCTGTAAAATTTCATCCTTTCATTCGGCTGGAGAATTAAGGAAACTGGTCACGTTAAGTTTGTTTTCTTTCCAATAGTTTTTATTCAAAATTTCAAAGGAAAAATACAAAGCTCCAACATTAGCATGCAAAACAGTCAATATTCCAGATACAGTGCCTTGCGAAAGTATTCGGCCCCCTTGAACTTTTCAACCTTTTGCCACATTTCAGGCTTCAAACCTAAAGATATAAATTTTTTTTTTTTTGTGCAGAATCACCAACAAGTGGGACACAATTGTGAAGTGGAACGAAATCTGGATTGTTGAAACGTTTTTAACTAATAAAAAAATGAAAAGTGGGGCGTGCAAAATTATTCGGCCCCCTTGCGTTAATTCTTTGTAGAGCCACCTTTTGCTGCGATTACAGCTGCAAGTCGCTTGGGGTATGTCTCTATCAGTTTTGCACATCGAGAGACTCAAATTCTTGCCCATTCTTCCTTGCAAAACAGCTCGAGCTCAGTGAGGTTGGATGGAGAGCGTTTGTGAACAGCAGTTTTCAGCTCTTTCCACAGATTCTCGATTGGATTCAGGTCTGGACTTTGACTTGGCCATTCTAACACATGGATACGTTTATTTGTGAACCATTCCTTTGTAGATTTTGCTGTATGTTTGGGATCATTGTCTTGTTGGAAGATAAATCTCCGTCTCAGTTTCAGGTCTTTTGCAGACTCCAACAGGTTTTCATCCAGAATGGTCCTGTATTTGGCTGCATCCATCTTCCCCTCAATTTTAACCATCTTCCCTGCTGAAGAAAAGCAGGCCCAAACCATGATGCGGCCACCACCATGTTTCACGGTGGGGATGGTGTGTTGAGTGTGATGAGCTGTGTTGCTTTTACGCCAAACATATCGTTTTGCATTGTGGCCAAAAAGTTCGATTTTGGTTTCATTGGACCAGAGCACCTTCTTCCACATGTTTGGTGTGTCTCCCAGGTGGCTTGTGGCAAACTTTAGACGAGACTTTTTATGGATATCTTTGAGAAATGGCTTTCTTCTTGCCACTCTTCCATGAAGGCCAGATTTGTGCAGTGTACGACTGATTGTTGTCCTATGGACAGACTCTCCCACCTCAGCTGTAGTTCTCTGCAGTTCATCCAGAGTGATCATGGGCCTCTTGGCTGCATCTCTGATCAGTCTTCTCCTTGTCTGAGCTGAAAGTTTAGAGGGACAGCCAGGTCTTGGTAGATTTGCAGTGGTCTGATACTCCTTCCATTTCAAAATGATCGCTTGCACAGTGCTCCTTGGGATGTTTAAAGCTTGGGAAATATTTTTGTATCCAAATCCGGCTTTAAAGTTCTCCACAACAGTATTACGGACCTGCCTGGTGTGTTCCTTGGTCTTTATGATGCTCTCTGCGCTTTCAACAGAACCCTGAGACTATCACAGAGCAAGTGCATTTATACAGAGACTTGATTACACACAGGTGGATTCTATTTATCACCATCAGTCATTTAGGACAACATTGGAGCATTCAGAGATCCTCGCTGAACTTCTGGATTGAGTTTCCTGCACTGAAAGTAAAGGGGCCGAATAATTTTGCACGCACCACTTTTCAGTTTTTTATTTGCTAAAAAAGTTTAAAATATCCAATAGATTTCGTTCCACTTCACAATTGTGTCCCACTTGTTGGTGATTCTTCACAAAAAATTTAAATTTTATATCTTTATGTTTGAAGCCTGAAATGTGGCAAAAGGTTGAAAAGTTCAAGGGGGCCGAATACTTTTGCAAGGCACTGTATGTATACCAGAATGTGATGCATTACAAGAGGAATGGGTTCCTACTATATAATGACATCTGGTATAGAGAGAAACTGAAAGGACAGTGAGTAGAAAGAAGAAAGAAAAAGGGGGAAAGAAGAAAGGGGCAATACAGTAAAAAGTGCACCCTGTTTGGACCCTGATACAGAATAACAGGTGCAACTTATAAAGCATCCAACAAGTATTTGATCCAGGGCTCCTAAATTTTATCGAACAAGGCCTGTTTATTAAGTAGTATTGAAAAAAATTTTTTTAAATGTGGCGTTAAGTGAGCAAGTAAATAGCGGATGAACCTGAAAAGGTGAGGTAGGCAATGCAAAATTGATTGTGAACAAAACCAAAACATAAAAGTCCAAAGTGAATAAAAAAACATCTATGGAAGGTCCATTAAAGGGAAAAGGTCTTTCTTGGATAATCCAGGATGAATCTTGAAAATACAGTCAAAATGGTAAAGTGTTCACACCAGATTCGATGGACACACGTACCGTATAGCACGTGGGTCAAACAGGCACTCTTGAAGGGATTACCTCAAACAGGAACTCCCACCACTGGAACAGTGGTAAGAAATATTCCACCCGATGTTGAATGGGGACTGTCAGGTATCCATGATGGACTCTAAAACATGCGATGAATCACATCAAATGGTGTGCATGAAAAACAAATGATCCGCACATAGTGTGATACTGTTTGACATTTAATGTTTAAAAAAAGGGGGGTTACGCTTACAGCAAATCCGATAAAACAAGCTTGTAAATAAAATGGAGTATAGGCAACGATTCACAGAGCATCACCCAACGCGTCTCATCCTATTGGACATCATCACACCCCACGATGATGTCCAATAGGATGAAATGCATCGGGTGATGGTCTTGGAATCATTGCCTATACTCCATTTTATTTACAAGCTTGTTTTATCGGATTTGCTGTAAGTGTAAACCACCTTTTTTTTTTTACCATTAAACCTCAAACATTGCCACACAATGTGTGGATCATTTATTTTTCATGCACACCATTTGATGTGATTCATCGCATGTTTTGGAGTCCATCATGGATTCCTGACAGTCCCCATTCAACATTAGGTGGAATCTTTCTTACCATTGTTCCAGTGGCAGGAGTTCCTGTTTGAGGTCATTCCCTCAAGAGTGCCTGTTTGACTCACGTGCTATACGTTACGTGTGTTCATCGAATCTGGTAAGCGTGAACACTTTACCATTTTGACTGTATTTTCAAGATTCATCCCAGATTACCCAAGAAAGACCTTTTCACTTTATTTTGAACTGTAATGGACCTTCCATAGATGTTTTTTATTCAATTTGGACTTATATGTTTTGGTCACATTCAATTTTGCATTGCCTACCTCACCTTTTCAGGTTCATCCGCTATTTACTTGCTCACTTAGCGCCACACTTTTGTTTTTTATTTCCATTTTGCACTGTATGTCTAGTGACATGTTGGCTGCTTGTTTTTGTTCTCTATGCACAATTTGTTTTCTTTTTTTATCAAGTAGTAATGCCGAGAGCCGTTCATTGACCATAATACAGGACAACTTGGTCTTCACCAAGTCAAATGGGATCATGGGGGACTTCCATGACCTGGCAATAGAGATTCTGGTTGCACCAAAAATAAATGCTATGAGTTTCCTCGCGTGTCTCTGAGTTTTGTTTTCATTTTCATTTACCAAGTTATCTCCCATTTATAAAAAAAAAATTTGGTCCTGGTGGAAGCTGTAATTTTGATAGTGGGGTTCTGTGTGGAGACACAGACAACATTACAACCCCAAGAGGCTCTTTCCTCACTCTATTCAAAACTAGAAGTAAAAAATTTGGCTGGAGATCTACTCTAAAGTAATCCTAGATTCAGTGAGTAGCCTGATGTACATGCAGAATCTCATCATCTATATGGGGCGCTCCTAAACATGAACATTTGGCTTAGCTGAAAGATCATGTTAATCAACGAGAAGGGGAGCAGGGCAGGCAAAGACTAGCAGCATCCTCTTATCATAGGGAGGACAATAGTGAACTGGGAAGGATTTTCCTCCCTCCTGGGAGTGGTTGGTTGGTGGTCTTGTGGAGGGTCTCATGAAAATGAGGTCATCACCTGAAAAAAACTGCTTTTGAGACTTTCATCTCAAATTCAAGGGTAGCCCGATGTCCTTTGTTGACCATATATTTGGAAGATTTCCTTAGCAATTTCAGCATGATTTACTAAAATGGTTGAGATTGCTAGAGATTAGCCTTTTTTTTTCCCCAAGCATAGATCTTGTTAAATAATTCCTAGAAAAAATATTTGAAAATTCACAGTATTTTTTTTATTCCTGACTTTATAGATGTTCGGTATCCCTAGTTTTGGATATATTTCAGCATGAGTCTGTTGAACGTGAACCCCGTGGACGCAGTCACGGTGTATTTTGGCGGCTGCATGAATTTACATACTTGTAGTGCGGGCAGCCTAACCACCGTGAATACATTTGAGGCTTTTTTTCCCCTTTTTTCAAAATTAAACGAACAAAGCATCACGTGGGCCACAAAACCAAATGATTGATACAATCCTTCCTGCGATTGGCCATTATTTACTGACTCTTAAGTGGCAGGTTGTATTTATGCTAATTTATCTGCTTCGGGGAGCATTGCTGATAGCAGAACAAAGTGAATAAAAGTAGTTTGCTTTGCAAATGAATGCAAATGGCGCAGCCTTTCGGGAACAGGGGCAGTGCTCTTTGATTATGAGTGAAGCTGCCATTTGGACATGGTGAAAAGAGCACGCTTGAACCATTGATTAGGGGAGATGGTGAGAGAAGTCAGAAAGGGCTGCGTTGAGCTTTGCAGTACGGCGGGCGGGTGTCAGCGTAGTTAGAGCACAGTGGGAGAGTGACAGGGAGGATTAGTGTCAGGGAGCAGCTTTGCTGCAGCTCAGGGGGATGGATGGTCCCTGGGGTCGGTCACCTCTCACTGCTGTTCTCTGCTGATGGCTTGGTAATGAAAGTGTGTGATGCATGTCTGTTCATTATCGGAAAAGGTGATTAGATGAGCTATTTATCCGTAAAGGTTATTTTTATTTTTTTTTTTTAATATATAGATTTGCATACCTTTTTTTTTATTATATTTATTTTATTTTTTTTTCATCTCCCACATGAGAAGCAAAATCGGTGTTGTAGAGCAGGTTGACACCATGTAGAAATCGCTTTTGCTTTAAAAGCGGTGCTGATGTTGCCAAGGAAATTGGCAATGGAAAATGAACGGTTTTGGTGTGTTCTCGTGTTTTTAAAGTCTCATTCGGACAAGTTTTACAATTGCATTGTCTGCATTCAACATGGTATAAAAGGCAAAATGGTGCAGAGCACCGTCTTCATTAGGGATGAACAAACCTATAAACACATAAAGCAAACTAATGAATTCCATACTTTTATTTTCTTTTGTTGCATCTAAATGTACTCTGTGGAGGTTTTGTGCAATTTATGAATTGTGATCGCCTGAATCCTGTATTGTGTGCTAACCCAAATATTAAACTAATTTGTATGGCTATATTAAGGCGAATAAAAAATGTATACATGTGGATCAAAGTCTTTACAGATGTATAAAAATGCACTAGAAAAAAAGAAAAGAAATAAACCTTTGTTTTCTTTTTCCTTCAATGTGCTTGTATGTGTGTACAGTCCTAAAACCCGAGTCTATAGCAGAACGCAGTGTGGAGGAGCGATATCTTCACACTGCACCTGAACACTGACGAGAATTATTTATAATGATTGCACCCATTTTGACATTAATCCTGCCACTGACAAACTTGTTGAAGATCTATTTCATTACAAAGTGTACTGTTCAATACAATTTTTTTTTTGGGGGGGGGGGGGGGGGGGGGGGGTTGGGTTTGGACAGATTTTTCAGGGTTTTTAAGTGAATTTATTAACTATTAACAAAAATATTATATAATCCAGTTCAGTTAAATTAATGCAATAAATGTAGGAAGTACTATTGTAAATCGGTGCATGCTTTTATTCTGGAAATACTAAGGCTGGCCATAGACAGATTGAAATTTGCCCAATTTTGATCCATCTATGGGCAGGCTGGTTGTACTGAAGTCGATCTATTGATCAACTTCAGTACAACCAGCCTATGGGTTTTTTTATTGTGCGATCACTGCCAGCAGATAAAGCCAGCAGGTGTGATCATTGTATCCTGATGGCAGGGAAACCTGCCACTGTCAAAATACAATAATTCAGTGGGAGGGATTCCCCCATCAACACTGATTGTGTTAATGGGGGGAAAAAGTGATTTTCTTTCCTTCAACCCGAGGTTGAAGGAAAGAAAATTGCATAATCTATAGCTTGTTTAAGACAGGTCATTACAGCCATTTCCTCAGACAGAAGGAAGGGGAAGTGATAAGTTAGAAGTGTCTGCTATAACCACATGATCAGTGCTAGAGTTGGTCTAATAAGGGAATGACTGCTGAGAAAAGCAATGAGCCAATCGCATGAGCGAGAATTAGGATTTCTACAGGTTTTCCCATGCATACAAAGTGTTGCCGTAATTGCAATAAAACAAGATTGGAATTTTTATTGCAAATTTCAAAAATCAAATCACCATGCAAAGTTTATTTTAAAAAGAATTATTATTATTATTATTATTATTATTATGCGAGATTTATATAGCGCCAACAGTTTACGCAGCGCTTTACAATGTATAAGGGGGACAACACAATTACAGTACAGTTCAATACAAAAGGTACAGGAGGGCCCTGCTCGTAGAGCTTACATTCTAAAGGGAGGGGGTGGTGGTACAAAAGGTAATAGCTGCAAAGAATGATTTAATGGGGGTGGAATAAAGTGAATAAAGAATAAAGTGTAACAAAAAATGTAATATATTGCAATTTACTAGTCCTTGGTGTGGTGGCTGCATTGGTTTTCTTTTCCACGGTTTCATATACTTGTCACAATGATATATCATGAAGTACACCCGCGCTATGGCAGACTTTCACAAACCTCAGAAAGTGTGTCAATTAATTCATTTTTATATATTCTTCATATATACAGTATCTCACAAAAGTGAGTACACCTCTCACATTTTTGTAAATATTTTATTCTAACTTTTCATGTGACAACACTGAAGAAATGACACTTTGCTTCAATGTAAAGTAGTGAGTGTACAGCTTGTATAACAGTGTAAACTTTCTGTCCCCTCAAAACTCAAACAACTCAACACACAGCCATTAATGTCTAAACCACTGGCAACAAAAGTGAGTACACCCCTAAGTGAAAATGTCCAAATTGGGCCAGAAGTGTCACGATTTTTTGTGGCCACCATTATTTGCCAGCACTGCCTTAACCCTCTTGGGCATGGAGTTCACCAGAGCTTCACTGGTTGCCACTGGAGTCCTCTTCCACTCCTCCATGACAACATCACAGAGCTGGTGGATGTTAGAGACCTTGCACTCCTCCACCTTCTGTTTGAGGATGCCCCACAGATGCTCAATAGGGTTTAGGTCTGGAGACATGCTTGGCCAGTCCATCACCTTTACCCTCAGCTTTTTTAGCAAGGCAGTGGTCATCTTGGAGGTGTGTTTGGGGTCGTTATCATGTTGGAATACTGCCCTGCGGCCCAGTTTCTGAAGGGAGGGGATCATGCTCTGCTTCAATATGTCACAGTACATGTTGGCATTCATGGTTCCCTCAATGAACTGTAACTCCCCAGTGCTGGCAGCACTCATGCAGCCCCAGACTATAACACTCCCACCACCATGCTTGACTGTAGGCAAGACACACTTGTCTTTGTACTCCTCACCTGGTTGCCGCCACACACGCTTGACACCATCTGAACCAAATAAGTTTATCTTGGTCTCATCAGACCACAGGTCATGGTTCCAGTAATCAATGTCCTTAATCTGCTTGTCTTCAGAAAACTGTTTGAGGGCTTTCTTGTTCATCCTCTTTAGAAGAGGCTTCCTTCTGGGAGGACAGCCATGCAGGCAAATTTGATGCAGTGTGCAGCGTATGGTCTGAGCACTGACAGGCTGACCCCCCCACCCCTTCAACCTCTGCAGCAATGCTGGCAGCACTCATATGTCTATTTCCCAAAGACAACCTCTGATATGACGCTGAACATGTACACTCAACTTCTTTGGTCGACCATGGCGAGGCCTGTTCTGAGTGGAACCTGTCCTGTTAAACCACTGTATGGTCTTGGCCACTGTGCTGCAGCTCAGTTTCAGGGTCTTGGCAATTTTCTTATAGCCTAGGCCATCTTTATGTAGAGCAACAATTCTTTTTTTCAGATCCTCAGAGAGTTCTTTGCCATGAGGTGCCATGTTGAACTTTCAGTGACCAGTAAAAAAAAGTGAAAGCGATAACACCAAATTTAACACACCTGCTCCCCATTCACAACTGAGACCTTGTAACACTAACAAGTCACATGACACCGGGGAGGGAAAATGGGTAATTGGGCCCAATTTGGAGATTTTCACTTAGGGGTGTACTCACTTTTGTTGCCAGCCATTTAGACATTAATGGCTGTGTGTTGAGTTATTTTGAGGGGACAGCAAATTTACACTGTTATACAAAGCTGTACACTCACTACTTTACATTGTAGCAGAGTCATTTCTTCAGTGTTGTCACATGAAAAGATATAATAAAATATTTACAGAAATGTGAGGGGTGTACTCACTTTTGGAGATTATATATATATATATATATATATATATATAATTGATATACACACACATACACACACTAATATAGTAGACGATTCACTACTGTACACCTTTGAACAAGAATAAGTCCACACAATTAACATCAGCATGGGGGATATCTTATTATACTCCACTTTTCTTAGATCCAATATGGAGGTATACCTTAGCAATTCTGATGCAGCAATACCAACAGACAGTTAAATTGAATCTACTATGAACTAGTTGAATTTAGCACATGTATTAGTATTTTTAATGAAAGTGTCTCACGGCCTTAACGATGTTTGAAACCTGACTTCCATCAGCATTCACACCACCATTATTTGTGCTGGAAATGCCTTATTGAATCACCCTGAATATGTTTACAAAATTATGTAAGAAGTTAAAGCATAGCTAGTTGTAGTAAAATTAAACAGAATTTGAAGAATTCTTCTAAAGTTCTCTAGACACTTGCCTCTAAACTGCTTTACCTCCTGCACCTTACAAGACAAAATATTTCCAATGATTACTCCCCCTCGACCCTGGTTATTAGAGCCTCCAATTTGCCTTGTACTTTATAGAACAAACTTTTCCATGCCTGATACAGATTCAAAAGATTTGGAGCTCAGTAACGAGCTACTCTTTGGTTGGATCTCAAAGTAATCTATACATCCCTTCTGATAGCCATTGGTTTGCTGGGGTAAATTATGAGGTTTCACTCTGCCCATGAATGTTGTTGGAGTTTCAAAAATTCTTTGGACTACATTAAGCCAATTGATCATTGACCCTTGCTCTCCTACTGTCCAGCACATACATATTCAGTTCCCACAGTATAAATAATATGAGGGGAATCTCACTCTTTCTTCCTCTCCACCTACTCCTACAATGGGGTATTAGGTGTGACTTTGAGACCAGATAACCAGAGCAAAAGCTCTCCCTTGGTTCAGTCTTCAACTGTCACTTGTTCTCCTTTTATTCTTCCCCCATCTTTCTCACCCAAAGCCTTTTCTCTTTACACTGTCCCCCCCCCCCCCCCCCCCCAATCAAACCCTCACACCTAGCTCTTCCCCCGCTTACTCCATTCTCTCGGCTAATTAACAATGGTGGAAAAAAAAATCTTGTCTTTTTTGGCAGGGAAACTATACAATAAAATGTAATCTACCCAACAGGTCAGCAGGTGACTTCACACTCTGTTCTCCTTATCAATCTCTCAGTATGATTTTAGTTAATTATTTGTAATGACCAGTGATTGTCTTCTTCGTTTCTTGTTTTACTTATGTATGCTATGATTATGAACATCTGTAATTTTACTGCATTAGTAGTTTTTTCTTTTACATGAAAATTCTAAGAATAAAGAATAAAAAAAAGTCAAGGCAGTTTAACAATCTAAAGATGACTAAAGACTATACAATCTGAAGTCTCCTTTATATAGTTACATATATTCATCGGCCACTTTATTAGGTACACTTTGCTAGTACTGGGTTGGACCCCCTTTTGCTTTCAGAACTGCCTTCATTATTATTATTATTATTATTATTATACAGGATTTATATAGCGCCGATAGTTTACACAGCGCTTACAACATTAGGGCAGACAGTACAAGTACAATACAATTCAATACAGGGGGAATCGGAGGGCCCTGCTCTTTAGAGCTTACAATCTAGGAGTCTTCATTCTTCATGGCATAGATCCAACAAGGTGTTGGAAATATTTCTCAGAGATTTTGGTCCATAGTGACATGATAGCATCACACAGTTGCTGCAGATTTGTCTGCTGCATATCCATGATGCGAATCTTCTGTTCCACCACATCCCAAAGGTGCTCTATTGGATGAGATCTGGTGACTGTGGAGGCCATTGGAGTACAGTGACCTCGTTGTCATGTTCAAGAAACCAGTGAGGAGATGATTTGATCTTTGTGACATGGTGCATTATCCTGCTGGAAGGAGCCATCAGAAGATGGGGACACTGTAGTCATAAAGAGATGGACATGGTCAGCAACAATACTCAGGTAGGCCGTGGAGTTTAAACGATGCTCAATTGGTACTAAGGGGCCTAAGTTGTGCCAAGAAAATATTCCTCACACCATTACACAACCACCAGCCTGAACCATTGATACAAGGCAGGATGGATCCATGCTTTCATGTTGTTTACACCAAAATCTGACCCGACCATCTGAATGTCGCAGCTGAAATCAAGATTCATCAGACCAGGCAACGTTTGTCCAATTTTGGTGAACCTGTGTGAATTGTAGCCTCAGTTTCCTGTTCTTAGCTGACAGGAGTGGCACCCATAGCCCATCTGCTTCAAGGTTCGATGTGTTGTGCGTTCAGAGATGGTATTCTGCATACCTTGGTTGTAAGGAGTGGTTATTTGAATTACTGTTGCCTTTCTATCATCTCGAACCAGTCTGCCTATTCTCCTCTGACATCAACAAGGCATTTTAGTCCACACAACTGCCTCTCACTGGTTATTTTCTCTTTTTCAGACCAATCTCTGTAAACCCGAGAGATGGTTGTGTGTGAAAATCCCAGTAGATCAGCAGTTTTTTTAAATACTTAGACCAGCTTGTCTGGCACCAACAACCATGCCACGTCCAAGGTCCCTTAAATCCCCTTTCTTCTCTTCCCCATTCTGATGCTCGGTTTTATCTTCAGCAAGTCGTATTCACCACATCTAGATGCCTAAATGCATTGAGTTGCTGCCATGCAATTGGCTGATTAGCAATATGTGTTACCAAACAATAGAACATGTGTACCTAATAAAGTGGCCATTGTAATTACTAACTACATAGTTGGTAGGGTTGAATAAAGACACCAGTCCATACTGTTAAACCTGTGTGTGTTTGTGTTTGTGTTTATGTCACAATCATTTCCCATATCCCTGTATATTGTGTTCGCTGAGATGCCAATCTAAAAGTTTTTTGTTTTTAAAGTATCGATACTGCCCGCTGACACCACCAACTGTGGAAGGAACTCCACATCCTTACCACTCTGACAGTGAAGAACCCTCTACTCAGTTTGAGGTTAAACTGCTCCTCCAATTTCACTGAGTGGCCCTGTGTCTTCTTAAGCTCCCTGTAACTGAATCGTTTTTTTTCCCCTATGCTAGAATCACCATTGAGGTACTTGTATATAGCTGTCTCCACTCCAGGGTCTCTTCTCCAGAGAGAATAAGTCTAACTCTTGTAGTCGTTCCACATAACTGAGGTCCTCCAGTCCCCTTATTAGCTTAGTTGCCCTTCTCTGGACTCTCTCCAGTTCCAGCACATCCTTCCTGAGGATTGGTGACCAGAACTGGACTCAAGACGTGGATGAACCAGAGTTTTATAAAGTGGTAGAATTAGTCTTATCTCTTGAGTAAATCCTCTTTTTAATGCATGCTAATATTCTGCTAGCTTTGTTTACTTCTGCTTGACATTCCATGCTTATTGCTGAGTCTGTCATCTACTAGATGATCCTTTTCCAACCTGGATTCCCCCAGAGGTTCTCCCCCCTAGGGAGTAACTTGCTTTCAGATTTACCCAATTTATGTAATATGAGGGTAAACCTGCACAATCCATTCATGTAGGAACAATTCAGGCAAGCCTATACACTGCATAGATTACGGTAAATTTAAAAGGGATTGTATCTTCAGATTGCATAGTGCATAGTCAGTGGTCAGTTTAACATTATAACCCAGCACAATGGCCGTGTGAGCTTCAGTGTGGCCCTGCAGTGCTCGGGTTCATGTTCCAGCTGAGATTTATATCCATGGTGGTTATTGGTTGTCCTTATGCTGGGATGCCTTTAGTGCATTGGATCTACCCCCCAAAAAAACAACCTATACCTATAGTTTACTAGGCTTCCAACTTAACTGGTGTTGGTGTGTGTCTGTAAGTCTACAGTTGGAGCAATGGATTGTAAGCTCCTTCACATTCTTTTCTTTATGGGGGGGGGGATTTGTTATTATTTATTTTATTTATTATATATTATTTTTAAAGGATATGTAAAGCTTTGTTTTTTCTTCTTTTAAAATAACAAACATGTCATACTTACCTCCCCTGTGCAGTTGGTTTTGCACAGAGTGGCCCCAATCCTCCTCTTCTGGGGTCCCTCAGCGGCGCTCCTGGCACCTCTTCTTTTCGAGTGCCCCGTTGGAGAGCCGATCTCCCTCTGGGCACTCGTGCGGGCGCGCTCCCGTGTCCTGCTGCTGCGTCCATTGACACAGACAGCAGGACTTGGCTCCTGCGTCATTGGATTTGATTGACGGCAGCGGGAGCCAATGGCAGCGCTGCTATCAATCTATCCAATCAGGATGGTATGTGTGTGATGGAAAAATCTGGACAGCCGCACTCCGGATTGGAAAAGTGAAAAATAAAATCCTCTTTATTGAAAAAGTAATAACATGATTAAAATCCGTACATGGCTTTGTTGGGATAATGCAGCATAACCGCTAACGCGTTTCACGCTCCCATAGATATTTATGCACCATACACACATATTTAGTCTTTTCTTGTAGACACTGATAGTGGTGTTGGATGCACATCTTTTTATCACATGCATATAGACCCAATTCTCATTCTATACACCGTTTACATTATACCGCAGCCACCAGCTCACATAGTTTGCCCATACTTGCGCCTATCCGTATGATAATTTATACGTTTGAACGTCAAATTCCAGCACCCATCTCATTATTGTGGTTTTGGAAAATAACAAACATGTTTTTCGAAAACCTTGAATAGATTTTTTTATCATTTATATATGTTGACATTTGCCAATATGAATACATTTCATTTATATATTCATGTCTTCATTAGTGAATCCACTATAGGACGCACATCCAATCACATCTATGCCAAAAAGATCCCACACAGACTAACGATCAGCTGTTTAAAATCAGATAATCAATATGTAGTCATGTGGTAGATAAATTATGTGTATATAAGTGGTGATCACTTTCGTACAAACCAGCTATGAGTAAGCGCTCTATGGGAGCGTGAAACGCGTTAGCGGTTATGCTGCATTATCCCAACAAAGCCATGTACGGATTTTAATCATGTTATTACTTTTTCAATAAAGAGGATTTTATTTTTCACTTTTCCAATCCGGAGTGCGGCTGTCCAGAGTTTTCCATCACACACATACCATTGGAATAGCAATTGCCGGCACCTGGGGCTCTCACAATCATCCACACAGCGGAGGACGGGAAGCTTGAACCCGGTTACCTAGAGCGGTGGTAACTATCCTGTCTATCCAATCAGGACCTGAGACGCTGGCTGGAGCTGGTGTGCTCGTCCCCGTCGCTGGAAAGTCCGGGTTCAGGTAAGTAAAATGGGGGCTCTGGGGGGCTTCTGCATCACAGGAGTTTTTTCACCTTAATGCATAGAATGCATTAAGGTGAAAAACCTTGAGGGTTTACAAGCCCTTTAAATATGAAAAAGTGAACTAACTCACAACATCCTCCCCACCCTTCCAGTCACCACTGCATTTATCTTATATGATTCCTATCATTCGCCTCCCTCTCCAGGGCAGGCAGTATAACAGTCCAGAGAATTTAAATTTCACCAAACAGTGCTGGAGTCTGTATAGCGGCATATTGCTTGCAAAGGCCGCGGTGGGCATGTAACCAGGCTGACCAATGAGAATTTCTTCTTTGTTCCGGGACCCTGTCCTGGAAGAAATTAACATCAAAAGGAATTTCATTGGTTTCACGTAGTCACCATTGTCCAATAAGCGCTCACCATCGCTCTCATTATTCTGTTACACAGCCTCTGGCGCTTTGTATTAATATTTAAAATTTCTGGACCATTATAGTGGCTAGTGAAGGCAACGTATACATTATATGGAGACCATAGAAGGTATATGCAACGGGGACAGAAGGGTTAGTTTACGCTGCTTTTTTTATGAAAAGGCAAACTAACCCTTTAAGTCGTCTTTTATTTATTTTTTTCAATAAAATTCTGGCCTAATTTTTTTTTTTTTTGAAAAGGAGACGTTCAGATATTACAACCATTACTCTTTCAATTAATATTTTTTAAATGCGGTAGAATTGTAAAGACAACACCACTGTTCTCCCTTTGCTCCAAGTTTATTAGTGAGACCCAATTGTGTGCTGTGATTATTATTATTGTTATTATTATTTTGTTTTTTGCTTGAAACTATTACCTTTCTTGTAACGTTATATTTTCTCTTTCAGTCACCTGAATGGACGGAGGAGGACCTCAGTCAGCTGACGAGAAACATGGCTAAGTTCCCAGGGGGAACTCCAGGTCGATGGGAGAAGATTGCTCACGAATTGGGTCGATCGGTGACAGATGTGAGTTTGCAGAGATATGCATTGTACTGCAAGTGACAAAACTAAGAGCAGGACCGGGCAGTGTGAAAGGTGACCAGTGAATGGAGCCTGACACCGTCTTTCTTTTCAAAGGCTGCAATCCTTTTTATAGGCCCTGGAAGTGAACCATTAACTAAGTAAGCAAGAAGCAGATGTGGGCAGGTCCCCTGCTCTGCAATTAGCAGCTGTAACTGATCAGCTGTACTGGGGATTCTGGCGTTTAGAGGTATAGACTACTGTAACCTGATCGCAGAAAAACATTGCCATTTATATTGTTTGCTGGAACCCATTTCAGTCACTTGGGTAGAAGGCTCATGTCAATGCATTCACTTTCTTGCACAGACATGTTTGTTTCTTGCTCCGTGTGTTTGTGTGTATTTTTTGCATTCTGGCGATTTGAATTCTGCATTGTGTATACACCATAGTGATTAGCTTAGCTGGTTATTTTGATGTAGGTAGAAGCTGTGTACTTTGAATTACTTCCTCAGTCATGCTCTCTTATGGCCATTTGTTGACTGAATGGTTCCATGTGCTGTGAAACAGTTTGTGACCTTCGATGTGTTCACATCCAAAGGATAGGCTGCCTGTTTATTATTAGGGCTCAGCAATGCTTTATATGGCCAGTTACATATGCTGCACATGCTGTACATTGGCTACTGTCCTAGTACCTGATTAAAGCTGAAGTTAAGTATGAAACTTTTTACATCACTGTAGTAGCGCCTAGCTTCTCGGTTCTGTGCTGGACAACTGCCCTGCTGCATTTTGAACACAGGAGGTCGCCTGCTCGGCATGGGCGCCACGTTAGAGAACACTTTGCATTTTCCCAGTGGGCTTGTTTTCTAACGTGGCGCCCATGCCGAGCAGGCGACCTCCTGTGTTCAAAACGCAGCAGGGTAGTTGTCCAGAACAGGAACGAGAAGCTAGGCGCTAATACAGTGATGTAAAAAGCAGTCTCTGATTGGACAAGGTGGAAATGCAGCGTGATGACATCACAATCTCTTCCTTGTCCAGTCAGAGAACACTTTGCATTTGTTACGATAAAGGAAATTGTTCTCTGATTGGTGTCCATGTAGGTGGGGGGGGGGGGGGCGCGGGGGGCTCCTGTGTTCAGTAAGCAGCAGGGCAGCCTCTCAGCATGGGACCCGCAAGCCAGTGGTGGTCACTGTAGAAGTGCTAAAGAACTCCCCATTACCCAAAAAAGGCAAACAAGGATCCTTTCACACTAAACCAAGAAGTATAAAAACTCAGTAAGCTGGCTTATCTAGAACAAACCAAATAACTAAATAAAATAGTATAATAATAATAATAATAATAAACGAAATGCATATTAAAAAAAGACTTATATGCGTGTAAATATAAAAAATGTCTTCAAATAAGAAGTGTAAAAAGTGCATAGACTAAAACTCAGTGTACAGCTAACTAAAATAGGGTTCCATAAACATAAAAAGTATATCATTAACTAGAACAGTTCTTAACACCAAATTTTGTAAAGTGTAAATACAAAACAGATCAAAAATATATATAAAAATGTGAAGCAATGTACCATCCACTAAAATGTGCAGGTGCAAAAAACACATGCTCCTTCTACAGTGATTTCCAGAGGATCCCATAGATATAGCACATACATACCTACATTGGTTTATGTTAAAACAGTGTAACTATGTAAAAATTGCCATACCCTAATTTCAGCTTTAAAAAGGATCATCACCCCCCCCCCCCCCCCCCCAAAAAAAAAAAACAATAATAAAATAAAAGTCACCAGCTACAAATACTGTAGACTTTTAATAATAATAAACTGCCCAGGGATCCAGTGCCGTCCTCACCCAGGCCAGTTCTTTGCCAGTCTTTGGGTCCCTAGGCCAGTTCTTTGCCAGTCTTTGGGTCCCTAGGCCAGTTCTTTGCCAGTCTTTGGGTCCCTAGGCCAGTTCTTTGCCAGTCTTTGGGTCCCTAGCGCCAGACTGTTTCCCACTGTGCTGTGCATTATGATTGATACTGCACCTTCCAAGGACCTGTGATGTGTCCCAGAGGGCTGCAGGCAAAGGACGGGGGAATGAGGCCAATGTCTGCTCAGATCACCTAGGCAATCGGAGTGGAAGTAGAAGCCGATACCTATCAAAACTAGGTACCCACTCCCCCAAAGAAAACAAAATGTGTCCAAAAGTGGGAGAGGAGAGGGGGGAAGTAGGTGGAAAAGAGGAACTTCCCACTTTGGACCTTCTTGCCTTTAAAAAAATAAAATGAAATGCACATATTTTTGCAGTTAAAATTTTGTACATTTATTTATCTTTATTGGAGCTTGCAGAGCACTGCACCCCGATCAGTAGATTGCAGGGGAAATGCCAGGATCCTGCAGAATCTCAGTACAGCTGTTTGCCCGTACCTCCAATATGGGCAGACAGTTACTGGAGAGCACGAAGATCAATGAACTACAAGAGCACTTGCCAGCACACTCACAGTTTGAGAACTACAAGCCATCTGCCAAAGTGACAGATGGTAGTTGTAGTACCATTGGGGAAATTTCCCCTCACTTCCTGTCCCAAAGACGCTACAGGAAGCTATAGGAAATCTCCCAAAGTAAATAGAATTCCCCTCGTAGACACTTTTTTCCTTGGGTGTCTCCATTGAAAGACTTCCCCTCACCACTTGTTCTGGTAACACTTCTAAAACTTTGGATTTCCCTTCACTTTCTGTCTTGGTGACAGTGGCCACCAGTACAAACAAGAGGTATGAATGCCTCCAATGGGGACACGGATTACAATAAAAACTCGACAGAGGGCTTGGCCTTTCTCCATTCTATCCGAAATGAAAAAGAAAAGATTTTGCCTGGAGATTCACTTTAGGAGGCCTCAGCACTTCTTGTTAACTTACTTGAGACAAAAAAAAGTGTCTCTGTTCATGCCACAGTCGATCAGGTTCTGTTTCTTATTATCACAGAATGCAAAGTAAGATTTTGATTGGTCCTTGTGGTGTGCACAGCCTATCATATACGGTATTTCTTTTCTCAGATGTGTTTTTTTAATATATAAATATCTAGTAAAACAATCATAAGGGGCTCTATGGAAAGTCATTGTGTCTGTGCACTGTATATTTCCGAACATATTGTTATAAGTAGAATACCAATGTAGAATTATTGTCATAAAATTAAAGAACGCTATCTTTTCTAAATGTCACCAAGACCATTACCATTATTATATAATCTGACTATACAGTTCTATTTTAGATTTAGCAAGTTGTTATGATACAGGATTGATATAGTGCCAACTGTTTGTGCAGTGCTTTACAACACCAGGGCAGACAGTTCAGTTACAATACAATTTAACCACTTGCTGACCCTGATTTTTTCTGACATTTGTTGTTTCAAGTAAAAATCTGTATTTTTTGCTAGAAAATCACTTAGAACCACCCCACCAAACATTATATATTTTTTAGGAGAGACCCTACAGAATAAAATGGCTGACAATATTTTATGTCACACTGTATTTGCGCAGCGATCTTTCAAATGCAGTTTTTTTGGAAAAAATACACTTCAATGAATTAAAAAAAACTAAACAGTAAAGTTAGCCCAATTTTTTTGTATAATGTGAGATGTTACGCCGTGGGAATTGGGAGAGAATCGTGATCTTTACTCTAAGCAAAAAAAATTGTGATTCTCATTTTAGCCAGAATCGTGCAGCTCTATTTAAAAGTGACGTTTTTCTTCAGGTTGTTAATTTTCCATGTTGTCTATACACCAAATGACCCGCACCCTTAACAAGCCGTTTCTGCTTGGATTTGCTCCTAAGGCATACATACAGCTTGTGACCTTCAAAATAAAAAAAAACAAAGTTAGCCCAATTTTATATATTTTATTTTATAATGTGAAAGATGATGTTACGCCGAGTAAATAGATACCTAACACCTCACACTTTAAAATTATGCACTCTCGTGGAATGGCGACAAACTGCAGTACTTAAAAATCTCAATAGGTGACGCTTTGAGGCCTCATGCACACTGGATGTTTTTTTGACGTTTTTACAGCAGCTGTTTTTGGCTGTAGACGTGTTTTTCTACCGTCATCAAACTCTCCATCATGCTATCCTATGTGTCCATGCTTGGGTTCTGAGAGACGTTTTTCAGCTGTAAAAACGCTCTAACGCTGATAAACATTGTTAAACACTCAAAAACATCGCTCACCAGCGTTTTTTAACGTTTTTTATCCACTAAAAAAAAAAAAAAATTTTCTTCAAAAAAACAAACACAAAACGCTAATGTGTAAAAACGCTAAAAAACACTATTGCAAAAAAGTTGAAAAACGCACTGCAAAGCTACTGGCGTTTTTATAACGTTATTATAACACCCAGTGTGCATGAGGCCTTAAAAGTTTTTACATGTTTAGAGTTACAGAGGAGGTCTTGTGCTAGAATTATTGCTTGGCCTTTTTATCACTTTTATTCCTAATACAAGGAGTGTAAACATCCCTTATTATAGAAATAAGCATGAAAAAAAGACCCCAGATCTCTCATTTACCTTTAAAAGCAAAAAAAAAAAATATATGACATTTTGCATTTAACAAAAAGAAAAATCAGCCCTTTAAAACCTAAAAGTGGAACTTCCGCTCATTTTGTCTCTCCCCCCCCCCTGGGGCCACATTAGGCACCTTTCAATATCCTGTCCCCACTTCTGGGAGCCTGAGCCGCGGCGCATTACGTCACAGCTCGGCTCCCCCCTCCTCCAGTAGGGGAGCGTAGTGGGGCCTCACGCATGCGCAGTAAGGACCCAGCGTGAAGCTGTAATGCTACACTGTCGGGTCCCCTTACCCGTAATGGCGGCAGCAGCACCCAACAGCTGATGGAAATATCAGCTGTGGTGCTCACATCGCTGGACTTCAGGACAGTTAAGTGTCCAATTATTAAAAGTCAGCAGCTGCAGTATGTGTAGCTGCTGGCTTTTATATTTTGCAGCGGTGGGTGGACCTCCTCTTTAAGACCGAGGGGTGGAAGTGATGTCAAAAGTCTCTCCAGTCCTCCAAGGGCATAGAGCTGAGTGGGGGCTATCTTGCCCTCACTCGGCTTCCTGCCTAGCCATCGGCCACACTGGATCGGTTCCTGGGACCGACGGCTCCGGTAAGCTCGGGAACCACCAGGAAATGGCAGGAATGCTGGGGGGCATCTCTCCTGACGCGTATAAAAGTGATCTCACGGTGAATTCGCTGCCATGATCACTTTCATCTGAAAGCAGGCTGCCTGCTGTAAATAAAGATACCAGGGTTATGGCAGCTAGCTGCTGCCATGACCCCGGTATTTAATGTAAAATATATATTTACAGTTAGGCGGTCAGCAAGTGATACAGGAGGAATCAAAAGGCCCTGCTCATTGGAGCTTACAATCTAAAGCACACACGAGCGGAATGTCCGACAGAAAAAATCAGACGGAAGCTTTTCATCGTCTATTCCGATCGTGTGTATGCCTCATCGGACTTCTTTTTTCGAAAATTCTGACGGACCTAGAAATGGAACATGTTCTAAATATTTCGAACGGAACCAATTCCTATCGGGAAAACCGATCTTCTGTATGCTGTTCCGACGGACCAAAAACGACGCATGCTCTGAATCAAGTACGAGACGGAAGCTATTGGCTATTGAACTTCCTTTTTCTAGTCCCGTCGTACGTGTTGTACGTCACCGCGTTCTGGATGGTCGGACTTTGGGTTGATCATGTGTAGGCAAGACCGCTTGAATGGAATTTCGTTGGAGAAACCTTTTGGAGTTTATTCCGACGGCAAAACCAGTCGTGTGTACAGGGCATAACAGATCTTTGTAATACGAGGACCTAAGCTGGCTATAGACACCAGTAGATTTTCAAATTAATATTTGTAGAAATATTATCTTCAGCACATTTGAGGACTTGACAAATGTGGTTCAAAAGTACTTCAATAAAGGTTTGTTTTTAACATTCGATTTTGGGGTGAATGAACTTTCCTGAGCGTAAACCACATGCACTATTAGAAATTAGTTCATTAGTTCATTCGAGAAAAACTTTGCATTTTGCAGCTTTAAATTTTCTCATCACTGTATAGGTATGCCTATAATAAGGCTTATCTGTAGGTACTGTGAATATCTCTTAAACTTGCACTGTTTAGGAGATATTCAGAGTGCATGCAGTCGCTGATGTCATTGTCACATGCGCTCTGAAGGTCCGACTTGACTTGCCGGAGCCTGTGCCGTAAACGGCGGCTCCCACGAGTGACGTCATAGTGGCTCCCACGAGTGACGTCATAGTGGCTCCGGCCACTTACAGTGCCAGAGACTGCAAACCCAGAAGAAACACTGGGGAAGATGTCAGCTGTCTCAGCGGTGTGTGGGCGCTGCTGCAGGGCTTCGTTCTAAGGTTAGTATTTCATAATGAGCTTGTATGTGATGCATACTAGCTCATTATACCTTTGTCTTACAGGTTTTTCTTTTGTTGTTATTTTGTCTGGGTTTACAACCACTTTAAAACAAATATTTCAAACGATATTCTACTAGTGTATAGCCAACATTACCAAATGACTGCTGAGATAACAAGATAAGCCCTCCTATATTTGGAGCAGTGAGGCACAACTATTGAGCAGCACAGACCACACAATCACTACTAGTCAATGAGCAAAACTTATGTTCGAGATACATATATCATAGGCTATAAACAGTTGGGTTTTTTTTTACTTGTACACAGACACTAATAGAAGAATATACAGACTTTTTATTATTCCTAGACAGTTAGTGAATTTAATGCAAGGGTTAATTAGGTTGTTTCCCTGATTATGAAAGGGAAAAGCAGATTGTGTGTGCTATAATCATGCTCCTGCCTGCTGACCTGGTTACCTGTAGCCCCTTCTTTCCATCAGCTAACTCACATCTGTTGCTTGACCCACTTTCTGAACACGGCCCCTAGCCTGGGGCTTAGAGCTCATTCCTGGTCTTCAAGAACAATCCACCCATTTTCCCCCATCTGACTTGTGTTTACTATTACAAATAAAGAAATAAATAAAAAAGTGCAGACATTGTACTCCATGTAACAGAAGAAGTCGTTGTGTAGTCCTTACTATTCTGGCCCGTGTCCTTTCCAGCTCTGCTCATGTGTTCTGCAGATCAAAGGCCAAATTCTGAACTACACATACGATTCAATATTATTCCTTCTCCTATAACAATTATTATCATTAGTATCATTCTTATCAGAAATGTGGCCAGTTGTTAGAAGTATGCAATGAGATAGATAGACAACTATGTGTAGATGGATAGATAGATCTATATATCTCTGTATATGTATACATTGATAGATATGTAGAGATTTATATGTATGAATATAAAAAAGAGGAGGATTATTATTATACAGAATTTATATAGCACCAATAGTTTGTGCAGCACTTTACAATGTAAATGTATAGATTGATTAATAGATGTGTATAGACATGGATTGGTGGATAATGTATAGATTGATAGATATAGATAGATGGAAGTGTGTGTATGTGTGTGGATAGATAAATAGATGGATAGATAGATCCATGTGTATGTATGTGTATAGATAGATAATGTATAGATTGATGGATAGATATGTAAAGATAGATAATGTATAGATTAATGGATAGATAATGTATATATAGATAGACATGTATAGATTGATATAGATAGATAATGTATAGATGGAGGGATATGGATGGGAAGATGGAGATGGATTGATTGATATACAGTAGAAGGATGGATGAAAATGTGTGTATGTAGATTGATAGTCTATAGAGTGATGGATAGATATGTATAGATAGATTGATAGACATACAGTAGTATAAATAGATAATGTATAGATTGATGGATAAGATAAATATCCAAAGATAGATACTGTAGATAGATGGAAGTGTGTATGCATGTGTGTGTGTATATATATATATATATATATATATATATATATATATATATATATATATATATATATATATATATTTATGGTCGGAGCCCTATGTCCGATATGGACCTAGATAACATTTATAGTTAAGATAAAACTTACCATTGGAAATAGACCTGGAAGTGTGGACTTACCATATGAAATGGACCTGAAAGTGTGCCTTGGTCTAATGGCCGGTATGCCAAAATAAGGGGGCATACCCTGGTTTTAAGAAATGATTATTCTGTAGAGAGAAATGAGATGAAATGAATGAAATGAGATAAATGCCTTGAAATGGGGATGGGAGGGTGGGTATCGCGCACAGGAAACCGACAAGCACCACAGGTGAGCGGGCTGCTTAAATACCCCCCGGACTCCTCCCATAAATTCAGGCCACCATACTGGCCTTCCTACTTATGGTCGGAGCCCTATGTCCGATATGGACCTAGATAACATTTATAGTTAAGATAAAACTTACCATTGGAAATAGACCTGGAAGTGTGGACTTACCATATGAAATGGACCTGAAAGTGTGCCTTGGTCTAATGGCCGGTATGCCAAAATAAGGGGGCAAAAACATTCAGGTAGGGTTATAATTTTTATTGGTTTTCAGTTATTTATTGAGCCAATTTGGAGAATGCCTGTGCCATCTCTGTTTGTGGATTGGGGATATACCGGGCGAAGCAGCCTGATTTCCACCTGCCTAGTCTTCTGATGATGTGGTCTGGAACCCCGTGGCGGGACGCTGCGGAGGCTGCTCCGATGCGGAAGGAGTGTCCGGAATACTGACTAGGGTTAAGGTGAAGATTGCGGAGAAGTATCCTTATGTGTTTCACAAACTGAGAGGCGTTTAAGGGTTTAACTGGGAATGGTAAGAGGGGACTGCTGTCTGGTTGCTCAGGCAGGAGTGACAGGAGTCGGTTGAGTACAGCGACTGGACACCAGCTGTTGTTGGTTTTGTAGAGATGAATGTTCACTCCTGAGCCCGTTTGTTGGATTTTAGAGACCTCGAGGTGCAGGATGAAATGATCTTGTTATCGAAGCAAGTGCCGTCTGCATAGTACTTGGTCTGTGGGTTTGTTAGAGGTGAATTCGCCAGGTCGCAAGAACCCATAATAAGCTAAATATATAGCTGCTTGTAAGACCGTGCTGGGGAGCAGACCGAATGGTGAAGTAGCCAGAATAGTTGACATGTCCCTAAAAATGGGGCCCGTAATGGGTAAGCGCTTGGAGCTGATGACTGGTTGTTGTTTCTGAATGCCCCTTAGGATGGCTCGTATAGCGTGTGACGAAAACAGTGAAGATTTCGTAGGGTCTTCAAGCGTCAAGAAATGTTGAATGCCGGCTAGGTATAGCCGGATAGTATTGTAGGATAAGGCCAGCTGCGAGTGACAGTGTGCAATGAAGGCCAGTATCTGTTTGAGATCTGTTGGTGTTTTACGGCAGGATGTGAGGAATTTATTGAACGCCTTCCAAGCTGTCTGGTAGGCTTTGAGTGTGTTGTGAGAGAGTGAATGATTGATGAGTTGCGTTGCTCTGTGTAGATGTTGAACTAGTCCAGGGTCAGTTGTGACCAGACTGGGATAGGGGCCGACATTGGTTCGGCATCGGGAACCTGTTCAAAAAAGGAGGTGTAATTAAAACGTGACAGTGCGTCGGCAGCTGAGTTGTATCTGCCGGGAATAAATGCACAGTGTATATTAAACTGACGCTGTAAAGACAGTTGTACCAATCTGCGCAGGAAGGACATGACTGCTAGGGACTTGGACCTGCCTCTGTTGATAATGTCTGCTGTGGCCTGGTTATCGGTGGTGAAGACTACGGTTTGTCCTGTCCAGTGGTGGCCCCAGAGCTGTGCAACTGCCACTATGGGATAAAGTTCAAAGAGGGCAGATGTTTGAGTAAATCCGGGTATCAACAGTATCTGTTGAGGCCAGGGTCCTGAAAACCAATGATGGCCAAAAATTGCCGCGAAACCTGTGGAGGCTGCAGCGTCTGTCACTACCTGGGGTGACAGAGACGAAACCGTGGGTATGAATAGGGATATGCCATTCCAGGCGGACAAGAATTTCTCCCACATAGATAGGTCCGCTATAGCTGCGGGGTCTAGTTTTAAGATCTGATCGGGGTCTTGAGTTTCTGGCAGGAATCTAAGCAGGCGTGATACAAAGGTGCGGCCTTGTGGGATAATTCGCATGGCAAAATTAAGCATTCCCAGGAGAGATTGCAACTGTTTTTTGGTACAGCTTTTGGTGTGTGTGAATTCGTGAAGGACCGCCCTAATGCGTGTTAGTTTGTCGAGGGGGAGACTGGCTTGCATAGCGCAGGTATCCAAGCTGACCCCGAGGAAGGTGATGATGTGTGCTGGGCCGTCGACTTTGTGCTCGGCGATGGGAACATTGAGGTTTCCAAATATCACTCTGAGTCTGTCGAGGTCTCCTGGTGGCTTGCTGGGAGGTTCTATTAGTAGGAAGTCATCCAGGTAATGGATGACTTCTTGGCATTGACCCTTGTGTAACAGTATCCAAACCAGGGACTGAGCGAACGTGTCGAAGAGCCACGGACTACTCTTTGAACCGAAGGTTAGTTTTGTGGCAAAATAATATGCCTCCTTCCACTTGATGCCATGCCAGCACCAGAGGGATGGATGGATGGGCAGGAGTTTGAAGGCATCCGAGATGTCGGCTTTGGAGAGCCAGGCACCTGTACCTGCTTTGATGATTGCTTGTATTGCCATGTCGACGGAGGAATATTTTAGGGAAAACTCTTCGGAGGGGATCAGAGAATTGAGACTGGGGATGTGGGAAGAATGAGGCGCAGACAGGTCGTACACCAAACGCAATTTATTTGTGAACTTGCCCTTGACAAGCCCAATAGGGCTGACTCTCCATGTGCTGAAAGGGGGGCAAGTGAAAGGGCCTATAACGTACTCACGATCTACCTCTGTTTGTAAGAGCTGATCTATGGCTTGTTCGTCTATGGCTGCTGAGCGAAGATTGGCACATTCGTGAGTACAGTGGGGTAGTGAAATGAGGCCGGTGTGAAAGCCTACTGTGAAGCCTTGGATAAGGTAGGTGGTCAGGGAAGGGGTGGGATGTGAGGTGAGGTACAGTCCTAACCACAAGAGGTTGATCCGGCTTAGTCATGCCTTCTTGTGTTGTTTGACTTCACACAGGTTCCTTGGGTGTGCTCTTTGGCATAAGGTGCAGATGTGGAGTAGGCGGCACTGGCTGAAGTTGCAGGACCCGTAGTTGTAGTTATTACAAATGGCTGCCCCTCCCATGGTTCGGACTGGACGTCCGAATTTGTCCACCTGAGGCGTTGGTTCAGGGGGCGACTGACCCTGAATTGTACCTGAGGTGGAGGGAAACTCGAAGGGCCGTCTGGTCGCGGCATTGGCGCACCAGGTGGCAGTGTGGGTGGAGGACTGACAAATCGCACACAGAGGTGAGCGTAAGCCGGCAAAGTGGCGGCAGAAGAGCTCTGTGTCCATGAGACTCCAGTTTGTCTTAGTCTGGAACTGTGTGAGTCTGGCAGCGGCCTTGGCGGAAAAGGAACGGTGGTAGTCATAAAATGCGAATCCTCCATACTTGTAGCCCAAGTCTACCACTGTATGGAGATACAAGTCCAGCTCTTCCCGTCTGCTGGGGGTGGCTGAGCATAGGACGTCTCTGAGCATGCCAAAGGCCAGGGTAAATTCTGGGAGCTATAATTTGCGGTTCAATCTGGGGTCTTTGGCTTTAAGGACCACCGATATGTTGCCCCAGGAGTAGGCTTTATTTTCTGCCAGGTCGTGTACGGAAATAAGGAGAGAGGCCAGGTTGATGTCCCTGCCGTCCAAAATGTCCTTCCTGGTACTGGTTGGGACCAAATGGGAGGGGTAGACAATGGAGCTCCAGCCTGAGGTACCTGCAGGAAGGGGTGTCAAGGTTTGAGTCGCGGTTGGGTCGGGGACAGCCGTGGCCGGTCGAGCCTCCAGGAGTGCCACCCTGGTTTGGACGTCTGTAACTGAGGTCGACAAGGATGACACCATCGTGTGTAATTGTGAAATAGCTGATGCTATTGACTGAAGGGATGCCTGTTGGGTACTGGGTCCTGCTGCTGGTGGAGGAAAGAGGAGTTTGAAGAGCTCGCCTTTCCTCGCTGTGGCGGGGAAGGGGACGCCTCTGCGTCTGAGCTCTGCGGTCAGTTTGGGGATAGTCCATCCCCTAAGGGACTGCACGCTGCCGCTCTCTGAGACCAGGGAAGGTGACAGAGGGGCCGTGAAGTCTTCACTGCCGGCTTGAGACATAGTTGATCTGGTGAGGATCTCCTGTCTTGAGCTTGTATTTTTTCGGTTGACTGTAACCTATTGGGGGTGACATGAATTTCAAGTTTTTTTCTTTGATCCCCTGAGTCATACTTACCCGATTTATCCTCCCATTCTTCTCTTTTTTTTTTTTTTTTTTTACCTGGGGAGATGTCGTCCAACCTGGTGCAGGTGGACCTACTGAACTTTGACTGACCTAGAGAAATGAAAGGTGATAATACGTGAAGGGATTGCTAGCTAACTTGAAGCTACGATTCGTATGGTGCTTACAATCTTGTGACAACGAAATGATTCGAAATGTTTGCCTTGATTTTTGAAATGACTGAACTGCATGACAAAGGTCCGGCCTGGTCGTGTCGTGACTGATACGACCGTGAACCGGGCTCTGGAGCATGTACTGAAATGAGGCAACAGAAGAAACATTGGTGCACACCGGGACGAATCGGTGCTTGTTTGATGCATCTGGATTCGAATCGGAGCGCAGCATGAAATGAAATGAGAGAAATGTTTACCTTGACCGAGGCTTGAATTGGTTGTGCCGTGTTTTGCGACTGGCAACCGACCGAGCTCTGGTATAGGTATGGATACGGCCGAATCAACTGCGGCATTCCGTGACGAATCGGTGCATGTAGATGCGACTGTTTTCGAAACGGTGATGCGCTGTGGGAGTGAAATGGTAGCAATTCCCATGACAGAGATGCGGATCAGTCGCCCGATATTTGCGACTAGCTGTGATCCGGACTCTGGAGCATGTTTCTGAAATGAGGCCGAGCCCTGGAGCATGCCGTAACGAATCGGTGCATGGAGGATGCGACTGGATTCGAAGCGGAGCGCGGTAAGTGCGGTGTAACATATTGTTTTGCCATGACAGAGGCGGGAATCGGTCGTGCTGCTGTAGCGACTGACTACGAATCTGACTCTGGAGCATGTACTGAAATGTGGCCATACCTGGGGCACGCCGAGACGAATCGGTGCATTTCCATGCGACTAAATTCGTACCGGAGTGTGCTGTGTGGCAAATGAAATGATAACCATGACAGAGGTAATCGACTGCTTGTGACGTGACTCTGGAGCATGTACTGAAATGAGGCCGTAACTACTGGGGCACACCGGAGCGAATCGGTGCATCTTTTAGGTGCGACTGGATTCGAATCGGAGCGCGGTATGTGACTGAAATGAGAAATGATTTTGAAATGGTTTGAAATGATAGAAATGTGTCTAGAAATGTTTCAGAAATGAGAAATGATTGGTATCAAACTGACGTGGTTTGATAAGATTGTGAACTGCGAATCGCTATGGCTGTCTGCTGACTCATGTTTTTAGCAGTTTAAACATGCCTGAAATGTAGCGACGCACGCGTCGCGGTGGTTTCCTTAACTAACACGAAATGGTTACATAACGATAGTGCGAATGATATACATTGTGGTTACGTACGTAAAAGTTGCGGGTGCTTCGTAAGTTTGATATCACGGTTTAGTGACATGATATCTAACAGTTCGTAAAAACAAAAGTCCGAGGGGACCCTACCTGCGACAGCCAAGCCAGACGCGTGGTACGAACGATACGGATCGGTAAACACTGACACTCGAGCACGAAATAGCAAAATGCGGGAAATTCGCGAGACAGCAACTTGCGGACGTTTGGTATTCGGATAGTCGGCCTAGTGACGTAACGTATCGCGCACAGGAAACTGACAAGCACCACAGGTGAGCGGGCTGCTTAAATACCCCCCGGACTCCTCCCATAAATTCAGGCCACCATACTGGCCTTCCTATATATATATATATATATATATATATATATATATATATATATATATATATATATATATATATATATATATATATATATATACTGTGTGTGTGTGTGTGTGTGTGTGTGTGTGTATATATATATATATATATATATATATATATATATATATATATATATATATATATATATATATACTGTATATATACACAAGTTACTTTCATTATTTTCTTTTTTCTATTGAATTATCTTACATTATGTGTAAGAAATCACAGTTAAGTATATCAACATGTACAGTATATTCAGTGTTAATAATATAATTTTATTACATATTTCAAGGCATAAACAGTTGTGAAAACAGCATTTTAATGCAGTCTCTCCATTCAGTTCTGTTCACCACTATATAATAAATACACAGAAAAAGAATACATTTGATTGTAAAGTAGAACTAGCAAAAATTTAAATGAAGAACCCATTAAAAGATAAAATAACAAGCAATATTTTCCTTCAATTTAGAGATTTCCCGCACTGTATTATTTTCTGCTGCTAGATGACCCGGGTCTGATGGCCAGCATCATTCAACCCACTTTCTCTGAGCCCAGGTCGTTCTGGGTCTACCCCAGCCTGTGATTGGATGGTGAAAGGAGATGCAGCACAGTGATGAGCTCATCTGTCTGACATTCTGCTTTCTCCTCCTATCAGCAAGCTTCTTGTCAGTACATGAACTGATTAACTGCTTGTGCTGCTTCTTCCTCACACACTCCAGCCCTGCTGTATCAGGGACTGCAAAAGGCTGATTCACTTGTCAAATTCAGCTACTTAGCGGCTCTACTACAAGATGACACACTACCCAAGGCACTCCTCATAATTTATAAACAGCTGTTCACTGACACGAACAAGGTCCTACTGTCCTGCAGAAGTGCCTGGTGTATTGATTTATGGATGGAGGCGATTGGGACGATATGTGGGATACTCCTTTTACTAGGCTCAGCATGAGATCATCTTATACAGTATAAAATCCTTCATAGGGCTTCAAACAGGCGAAACCTGCTTAAGTCTACTATGAAAATATCATCTTCAGCTTGGAAGTTGGTGCTTTGGCGCTCCCTCTCAATGCTATTGGACCTCAAATCTGATGGACACCTCACTAAGCAATCAGCAAGGCACAGAAGGACGGAGCTGGTGGTCAAAATTCCAACTTTCTATAATCGAGCGCTTTGGGTTTCGGGGTTCTGCAAGCTGTCTGACGGCACCGACAGGCACGCTACATTTACTGACAGTTTGTAACCAACTGGTTACTGCAGTTTTGACTCAGTGCTGCTGCTCCGGTGACACTGATGTACAGAGCAATATGATTATAATTACGTGATCTTACAGTGGCCACACACACACTTCACACGGGTAAAATGTTTACATTTCTAATTTATTGCTTTCACCAGATGACTTTTGTAACCACAAAGGTTACTTAAATTGTAAAAATAACAGGAAACACAAACTGTCTGAAATGCAAAACAGGCCATAATGTGATTATTAGCTGCAGGTTTTTTAAATTAAAGGCCACAAATTCTCGGATTTCATACTTGTGAAGCGGTATGGCTCTTTGGCCCGGGAGGATGTAAACCAACTCGGCGTCTCTCTGTGGTTACTAATCTCCTGCATTCAGGTTGCGATAACAGACTGATAGGGGATTTGCCGGCTGCCTGGAAAAGGGCTCAGGTAGGCAGCAAAACAACAGACAGGTGGATAGATTTAAAGCAACTTTCTTAATTACTGAGCTGCCTCGCCATACGAGCAGTGGTGCCCGGCTCAGATAAATCGTTCCTCCTGCCGCCAGAGAGAAATAGTAGAAGTTAATTTAAGGAAAAACTAAGCCCTTCTCAGGTTGAACCTTTTAGAAGAAAGAAATAGGATTCTGGCCTCAGACTCCTTCCAGAAGCTTCAACCCAGGTCATCCATGTTGGGGTTTTAAAGTGACACTAAACTCTTGTTTAAAAAAAAATTCTGTTCAAATCTGTATTCTTAACTCAAAAAAGTACCTGCTATTGCTCTCAGTCACCTCCAAATCCCTTTTTTTTTTTTTTTTTTTGCTGCTGTGATCCAACTTCCTGTTAGAGGATGCTACGTTCCTTCTCCTTGTTTCCACTGTATGTACCCTGTTTCCCCGAAAATAAGACTTAGCGTGATTGTCGGTGATGGCTGCAATATAAGCCCTACCCCCCAAATAAGCCCTACCCTGTTTCCCCGAAAATAAGCCCTACCCTGAAAATAAGACCTACAAGGACTTTAACTAGGGTTTATTTGGGGGGTAGGGCTTATATTGCAGCCATCACCGACAATCACGCTAGGTCTTATTTTCGGGGAAACAGGGTAGGAATGTGGCCACCCTCTCTTGCTTGTTCCTAGGACGGACTATGGGATATGTAATGAGCAAAGAGCAATGCACATGACCACATCTAACATGCACTGCTCAGAGGTTGAGAAGCTCACGGAGCAATTTACAAGAAGCCAGAAAGTAGATGACAGACTTATTAGGTAGTGGAAGTCTATAGATTATTTTTGTAGCATAAGAATATCGTTTAGTGTCAGCCATGTTGTGTTTTATTCATGAAAAACAGTTTCTTGCCTGTAGCAGCCACTTAGTGTGTGTGAATGCGCTACTCCCATAATCAACCACCACTTGCAATGTTCATTTTCTGTTACTCCAAATAATCACTTATAAATATTCTCATGTGCATATACTTAAACTTTAAATAAAAAAAAAACATATAACCATATATTATTCAATACATGAAAAAAGATGCTTAATTAAAGATGCGCCTTTGGTTCATTCAAGGGATAACCACTCCACCTAAGCAACACTCCTCACCGGCTAAAAACTTGGACTCTAGTATTCCTCATAGGAAAGCATAGGGACAAAAAGCGATCATAGCGCAATATGTTTGAACTATTTATTTTAAAATTCAAAGTAAGAATAACTTCTCACATTAAAAAGTGCCCTCGAGCCGGCACGAAGCTTATCCAGCAGTTACGGACGGGTATGTGGCTGTTTGCATGGTCCGCCTAGTAGTAATGTGCGGCCTCCACGCTCGGCTTGCGCTCCAAGCCTCGTTCCCGTTCACGTCCGGTCACCTGATGCAAAAAACTCCCAGCAGCCTCTACGCGTTTCGCATCATAGAATGCGTCATCAGGAAGCTCTGAAGCTTTGTAGCAGCCACTTGCACGCTTCCTTTCAATACATTGTTTTTCTGTTTCAATCCATTTTTTTTGTTCAGTTTTAACAAGTAGCTAACATGCTATAGTTCCGCCCACGCAGGGGCTAGCATTGACAGTTGTAACAAGGGTTAGCTTTCAAAGAAGGAAAGAACAAGAACTGACACAACAGCGGAAAAATTGGCCTTTTTATAAAGCCATGAGGACCAAGGGGTCTTGGAGAGGTTCTCTTCAACAACAGGGCATCCCCTGGGTCTGCCAATATCCATGCACTGGTGCAATATACAGTTTATGCAGATCTAAAAGGAAAGGCAGGTCAGAAAGCAGAAGGAAGTTAGGCAGAAAAGTGGAGTGAAAGAAAGAATGCACACCTGGCAGGTAGGGAGCCAGGGAAGGTATAAGGGAAACTAGATGAGAAGGGGGGCCCGGAGGTTAGAGGCCGAGACAATATCCTGCTTTTTACTGGAACTGGAGAAGATTGACTGATCACTGTTTGCTGCGAGACCTTAGTTTTTTTGTATAAGGCTCCTTACGTTGCAACTAGTGAGTTGTTTTTATTTTACTGTAGTGTATCAGTTGGTTTGTGCTATGTGAAAATGGCATTCATTTTATATTTTTCTGTGACAGAATAACAAAATAACAAAAAAACAACCCCACACCATTTTAAAAGTGGTTCCAAAGATCACTCACTTATGCATCATTAATTCCTGGTTTATGATGGTTTAAATGGTTCAAGGTCTTCAGAAAAACATTTTTGGAGCATGGACTGGGATAGAGCTGGGGTTGAGTAAGAACAGCTTTTCTCAACCGGGGTTCTGTAAAATCCCAGAGTTCCTCCAGAAGTCACTAGGTGTTCCTTGAGTACTGAGTGGTTTCTGCCTTTCAGATAAGTAACTTTTGACACCATTGATCACCACTATAAGTGGGCATTTCTCCATTGACCGCCAATGGGAAGGAACAAAAATTTTCATCATTTCTTTTCTGGCCATTATTTATTTTCTTTGATTTCATTGTTATCACTGAACATAGTTTTGTTGCCCTGGGTGACAAATACGCTAAATGCGGTGGTTTCCTTTTTTTTTTTTTTTTTTCTTTCTTTTTTTTATTCATTCTTATATCTCAGCTTACCCTTCACTAGAGATAGAGTTGGGTTTGTTCTCATGCTCTTTCGAACCCACATGGCCAAGCCCGCCAAGAAACTGTCACCTGCAATGCAGCAACGAATCCGCCCGAGCATTTGAAAAACAAACATGTTCTAATTAAGTTCTACCGGTGTATTACCAGCTTTAGAACTGATTCTTATTGCTGGTTTGTTTGTTGGGGAGATTTTCCTTCATTGCCCATCTCAGAGACTTTGCAGGAAATAGGAGGAAACCTTCCCAAATTGGGGGGAATCTTTTTTTTTTTTTTTTTTTTTTTTTTAGCAGTTGTCCCCAGGTGCCCCACTGGGTTAATAGGACTGAAATTGAGGAGGAACACAGCAATAAAGCCATGATAAAGTCGTTGCCCCCACCCACAAGTCATTAAAAAAAGACAGAACATTGTTACCTTCTACCAGGAAGTGCCTGAACAAGGACCTTCATGGTGGATTCACCAGGCAATATTTTAATGAAAGCGAAGTCTAAATCGCATACCCTGGAAGTCTATTGAGGGACACAGGATAGTAGTAATTTTCGGACATATGGGTTATACTGATGCCTACAGAAGGTTTGGACAAGGGCAAACAAAGCCAGCCCCGTCACACCTCAGTTTTGTATGCAAGCAATACAATAATACCTCTGTCACTCAATAGATTTCAAGAAACATTTTATGGTAAATACAAAAATACTTTTTTTCCTCATCGTCCATTGAGGGACAAAGAATAGTAGTAAATCTAGGAAATGTAGGATGTCTAAGTGAGGGGTGGTGGGCAAAAGCCATTGAGCAAACCTACAGGTGAGGAATCTTACCACAAAAGTAGGAGAAAGTATCAATGCCTGGACTAGGGCTTGATGGAGAAGAGTCAACCTATCCTAGAATAGTCAGTATCAAGGGAATTACATTGAGGATCAACCTGGTGTTCCAGGCTAGGACAGATAAATCCAGATAGGAAAACTAGAACCTAAGGGAGCAATGACAATGATTTTTTCCCTACCATCACTTGGTCTGCTTTTGGACGTCCAACATGGAGTTCTGCTGTAAGGCTGAACTCCCAGGTATGATCTAAATAGCCTTGCTACATTGGTCCAGCTTGGTGCAATGTAAGCATACATTAATCATATCTGAGAAGCTCATTTGGAATCTGCCAATCACTGCAGTAGTCTTCCGGGTCTTGTGCCCAGTGGTTTCCCCTCTTCACACTGACAACTATGGGGCACTTGCTTGGCATTGCTGCCAGGAATTGAGGGTGCTCTCTGATTGGATGGGGTGGAGATTGTGACTTTACCAACCCTCCTCTCTAACTCGTCCAATCAGGGAACGCCTTGTATTCACTGAAAAAAAATACAAGGCATTATTTGAATGGCAGCAGCGTCGAGCACCCCCTATGATCAGAATACAGCAATCACTGTGGTATCGTTAACTACAGCAATTTTCCGCTTCCCCAGTGGGGAATATGTATACTTATGGGCCAATGTAACTATGCTATTGGGATCATATCTGGAGTTCAGCTTTAAGGCATCATTAGCTTATGGTTTTCCTTAGCCTGGGAATGTGTCCATCTGTCTGTGGTCAGGGCATCAGATTATCAGCAGCTCAGTTGCTGGCTCTGATGGGAATGATTCAGGTTTCCCTTAGAAGGTCTATATAAGTGAATAAAATAATTGTGATGCAGTTATCAGCCAAACTCATGTGGACAAATAGGCAGAAAACAAAAGATTGCAGTTTCCTTCCTTTTTTTTTTTTTTTTTTTACAAGGGAAATGACTGGAATCACACCAAACCTAGATGCTGAAGGTGGCATATTTTTAATGCAGTGAATGTGATTTTTATCAAACATTCACTGGTAATGAACTATCGTCAATAAACACATGCGCCTAGAAGATTCACCTGCAGAGATTTGTTTGGTGAATGCCCCTTTAATTAAATATGCCCCTTAGCGTTGGCAGTCAGTACAATTTTATTACAATGGACTGTTAAAAAATGAAACTTTAGAACTCTTTCAGCCCAAAGAGCACATGATGAAGTACGTACATGTTGGTGTGCGTTGTGTAGGGGCAGTGTGATACATTGTTAGAATGTATCCCACTATTTATTTATTTTTTTACTTTATTAAAATGTCACAAATTGACGCTTTATTTAATTCAGCCTAGTTGGGTGCATTGTGCTGCAGAAAAATGCAAACGTGCTGCATTTTTTGCAATGTACCTCAGTGCAGCATTTTGCCGCTTTCTATGATTTTGTTGAGTCTTTGCTGATCAACCCAGCACATAGTGTGAACGAGCCCTTAGTTTTATTATAGTCCCTAGTTAATGATTTGATTTACTGTTATTTCTTATTACACACACACGGCAAGGCATTTGCTACTAACTGTTTTTAACACATCTATTTGTCTTGTGTAGAATCCGGCTGACCCTTGAGCTGTCACATCTGCCCACCCTCATTCAGCACCAGCTTGGCGGGCGGCCAGCACCTGTGCTGTTATTGAGATACAGTTGATTCTAGGACATCGTTAACCGTAGGGGTACATCCGCATGGGCTTGCTGCCCACGTGTAGGAACACACTGGGGGGGGTGCAGGGTGGTGTAAGTAGCCTACTCCCGAGTCTGGGAAGCACCAAAAGATGTTGGGATATTGCAGCAACTGTTTTTTTTTTTTCTACAAACAGAATGAGCTGGAGTTAGTTGTTTAAGTACTTTCAAATCTCTTTAGGACCCATTTAAAGTACTCTAGTTTAAATGGAAACCTTTATAACTTTCTAATGACAGAACTGCCTAGAAATCTGAATAGAGCCTATTAATTTTGTTTCAGTTTCTGAAGCTGGGACAGCTGATGTTATGCAAATGAGCCAATTTAAAGCAGACTCCCCGAATAATTTCTTGTCTGTGCCTGGCCTGCTATAAGATCGTTGGGACTCAGTGGGAGGTCTGGAGCGCGTGTGCCCCATCCTCCCAGATGTACCACAATTGGCACATTACATTTTTTATTTTCCCATACACAGGTTTTTTGACTGTTAGGTTTTTTTTTGGGGGGGGGGATCATTTAGAGGACTTATTTTCTTGTAGAATGCATAGCTTTCTTGTTTCATACATTGACTCACACACAACTGAGAGGGATCACCTGAAAAATTGTTGTCCTTTAGATCTGCCACACGGGCCAAGTGTAGGGCGACATCAGCCGGTTCAATAAAAACCAGTCGACATTCGCCCCGTGTGTATGGCAGCTGGTCCAACAGAAGCTGGCTGTTTTGTCGGACGAGCATGCTGGAAAAGCAGTGGGCAACTGGCTCCCGAACAGTTCAGCAGCTAAGATTGAAGTACTAACATCGAATCGTTGGCGCAGCGGCTCCGACCTAAGCTGTCAGATTTTTTTCATTCAACCCTCTGATAGTCTGTACCAGGCTTTACTATTGAAATGGAAACAATGATTGATGAGATTTAAAGTGATACTGAGGTCTCTTTTTTTTTTTATGTTAAAAATAACAAACATGTTATACTTACCTGCTCTGTGCAAAGATTTTGCACAGAGCAGCCCCGATCCTCCTCTTCTTGGGCCTCGCTTCCGTGCTTCTGGCCCCTCCCTCCTGTTGAGTGCCCCCACAGCAAGCAGCTTGCTATGGGGGCTCCTGAGCCGAGATCTAAATGGACCTCAGGTAAGTATTAGGGGGCCTGAGGGGGGCTGCTGCACACACAAGACTTTTTATCTTAATGCATTAAGATAAAAAAACCTTCTGACTTTACAACTCCTTTAACCTGGCCATGCATGGCTTGAATTTTAGCCTGCAGAATCAGCCGAAATTCGAGCCATGGGTGGCCCAGTTGGCACCACCTGGCTTGACAAACCAAATCAAAGGATCCAGGTGCCAAACAATCCGATGCAGTCACTGTTCGAGTATTCTGATAGGGTGCTGTAGCTGCCTGCATACAATAGCCCATATAGCCCATAGGGAAGATTCTATTAGATTCCCTTCATTATGCTCACAGGCTGAACAGGAGAGATCTTTGTGTATATGCCTAGCCTTAAGCTGTGCATGCACTGGCTGAAATTCCACTTGTTCAGCCTGAAATTTCAATCAGTGTGCACCTGTCCCCACTCAACATAAGCAAATGGACATGTTGGAAATGTTTTCTCAATCAGCTGCTGCTGCCAATGATCAATATACTCTGACAGATGTGGATGCTACTCTCAGAATACATTGTCCCAGCGGGGGTATTCCTCCATCCACCTTGTGTGTATGGCCAGCTTTACTTTGCAAAGACATGGAATACTCCTGGTCATTAGGGGTTTAAAGGTGTACATTCATTAAGCAATAGCCTATATACATGTACACCTATGCTTTAAGTAGTATTTAGTCATTGTATTGAAAAAATTATTGTATACTAACTATTTTTTAATATTTTTATGTTTGTGTGCAGGTAACCGCAAAAGCAAAACAAGCTAAGGATTTTGTTTCTCACAACTCAGGTATATACATTTTATATTGCTAAAATATTACAAATTAATTCTTTAAATCCAGAAGATACTGTATAAGGAATATCCTACTTGTAAAATGTTGGATTATTATTGCTGAGTGAAAGAAAAAAAACTGTGCTATTAAAAATACAATACGCTAAGCTGCGACTAAAGGTGTTATACGACACTACACAGAAATAAAAAACAAGAGAGTCGCGCTGAATGGTGTAAATCGTGAGACAATGTGGTAAATGCTCAAAATAGTGGATGCCAAAAGGCCATACTAGGTAAACCTGAAATTGAGCAGATCTACTAAGAGATACACAAAAGTGAATTAGTAACCACACTAGATAAAAAAACTCAAAAAACTAACTAATGCATACATAAATAAATTCGGAATAAAAAATAACCAATAAAGAAACAATGTTCGTGAATTAAATCCAGTAACTAAATGAAAAAAAGTCCACAGTGAAAGGAAAAATATAAACCATCGCATGAAAATAAGTCCATAGAAAACTAGTGAATCCAAATAGTGATGTGCTGAAGGGTTCCACACATAAAGTGACAAGTGAAAAATTGCCTCCACCACAGAGAAGACTGCCGCTTACCAGAACTAGGTGGTCCCTAGTTACAGGGGACCAAACAGAGCGGATGGCTGTAACCCCAGCCCGGGATCTCACTGGCATACAATGGGCTCTTCATCCTCAACAGAAGCGGTCCGCAGAGGGATCGATTGGATGGGTAGTATGTTCACCATGAAAACAACAGAAGCCTCACATAGCATAAAATCTTTTACATTTATTCGTAATTAAAGTGACAAATGGAAACTTACAAGAAGGCAGACAAAGGTGGGCATGGTAAGCATAAAAGAACGAGCTGGCCGGCTTCAAACAGCCCGTAGCTTCCGGGACTGGACGTGTAGCGGTTGCGTCAGAGCGTAGCTCCTCCTCCCCAACCGCTACACGTCCAGTCCCGGAAGCTATGGGCTGTTTGAAGCCGGCCGGCTCGTTCTTTTATGCTTACCATGCCCACCTTTGTCTGCCTTCTTGTAAGTTTCCATTTGTCACTTTAATTACGAATAAATGTAAAAGATTTTGAGCTAAATTTTGGTCTCATCACTCCAAATGACTTTGTGCCAGAAGATTTGAGCGTATTGTAAGCGGGATACTTTGTGGTATTTGCGTAGTAATGGCTTTCTTCTGGCGACTCGACCATGCAGCCCATATTTCTTCAAGTGCCTCCTTATTATGCATCTTGAAACAGCCACACCACATGTTTTTAGAGAGTCCTGTATTTCACCTGAAGTTATTTGTGGGTTTTTCTTTGCACCCCGAACAATTTTCCTGGAAGTTGTGGCTGAAATTTTAGTTGGTCTACCTGACCGTGGTTTGGTTTCAACAGAACCCCTCATTTTCCACTTCTTGATTAGAGTCTGGGTTGTTTCATCTTCTTCTTGACAATACCCCACAGATTCTCTATGGGGTTTAGGTCAGATGACTTTGCTGGCCAATCAAGCACAGTGATACCATGATCAATAAACCAGGTATTGGTACTTTTGGCAGTGTGGGCAGGTGCCAAGTCCTGCTGGAAAATGAAACCAGCATCTCCGTAAAGCTGGTCAGCAGAGGGAAGCATGAAGTGCTCTAGAATTTCCTGCTAGAGGGCTGCACTGACTTTGGACTTGATAAAACACAGTGGACCAACTCCAGCAGATGACATGGCACCCAAATCATCACTGACTGTGGAAACTTCACACTGGACCTCATGCAACTTGGATTCTGTGCCTCTCCACTCTTCCTCCAGACTCTAGAACCTTGATTTCCAAATGAAATTTACTTTCGTCTGAAAAGAGTACTTTGGACCACTGAGCAATAGTCCAGTTTTTTTTTCTCCTTAGCCCAGGTAAGACGCTTCTGAAGTCATCTCTGGTTCAGGAGTGGCTTGACACAAGGAATGCGACAGTTGTAGCCCATTTTCTGGTTATGTCTGTGGTGGCTCTTGAAGCACTGACACCAGTCATAGTCCACTTCTTGTGAATCTCCCCAAAATTCTTGAGTGGTCTTTGCTTCACAATCCTCTCAAGGCCGCTGTTATCCCCGTTGCTTGTGCACCTTTTTCTACCACACTTTTCCCTTCCACTCAACTTTCCATTAACATGCTTGGATACAGCACTCTGTGAACAGCCAGCTTCTTTAGCAATGGCCTTTTGTGACTTACCCTTCTTGTGGAGGTTGTCAGTGACTGTCTTCTGGACAACTGTCAAGTCAGCAGTCTTCCCTATGATTGTGTAACCTGCTGAACCAGACTGGGAGGCCCTTTAACCGCTTCCCGACCGCCCACTGTATATTGACGTCCTGTTTTTTAAAGATGGATATCTCGGTAACGGCAGCAGCTGCTGCCACAACCGAGGTATCCATCTTTAGGGCCGGCGATTCTGCACACGATAATGGTGGTCTATGCGGCGGGTTCGCCGCGAGATCACCGTTATCGGCGGCGGGAGAGGTGCCACCCCCCCTCCCGCCGCTCTCCCGCACCCTCCGCCGCTTACCGGAGCCGTCGGTAACGGCGGAGGCGATCGGGTCCTTTCACTGCTGAGGTACTGAGACGAGTGAGGCCAAGATGGCCCCCACCCGTCTCTATACCATGTGACGGCCGGAGCGACGTCATTACGACGGCTCCGCCCACTTCTCTTAAAGGCACAATTTATTTTGTGTCATTTTTTTAAACGACTTTTTTTTTTTTTTTTTTTTTTTTTTGCATTATAGTCTAAATATGAGATCTGAGGACTTTTTGACCCCAGATCTCATATTTAAGAGGACCTGTCATGCTTTTTTCTATTACAAGGGATGTTTACATTCCTTGTAATAGGAATAAAAATGATCCAAATTTTTTTTTTTTTAAAAACAGTAAAAAAATAAATAAAATAAAGTAAAATAAATAATTAAAAAAAAAAAATTTTTAAAGCGCCCTGTCCCGACGAGCTCGCGCGCAGAAGCGAACGCATACGTGAATAGCGCCCGCATATGAAAACGGTGGTCAAACCACACATGTGAGGTATCGCCGCGACCGGTAGAGTGAGAGCAATAATTCTAGCCCTAGACCTCCTCTGTAACGCAAAACATGCAATCTGTAGAATTTTTTAAACGTCGCCTATGGAGATTTTTAAGGGTAAAAGTTTGACGCCATTCCACGAGCGGGCGCAATTTTAAAGCGTGACATGATGGGTATCAATTTACTTGGCGTAACATTATATTTCACAATATAAAAAAAAATTGGGCTAACTTTACTGTTGTCTTATTTTTTTTTTCAAAAAAGTGAATTTTTTCCAAAAAAAGTGCGCTTAGAAGACCGCTGCGCAAATACGGTGCAAAAAAAAGTATTGCAATGACCGCCATTTTATTCTCTAGGGTGTTAGAAAAAAAACAATATATAATGTTTGGGGGTTCTAAGTAATTTTCTAGCAAAAAAACCTGTTTTAAACTCTTAAACACCTAAAATCCAAAACGAGGCTGGTTTTGAAGTGGTTAAAGACTCAGGAAATTTTTACAGGTGTTTTGCGTTAAATAACTGATTAGACTGATTAGACACGATGAGTTTACAATATTCTAATTTTCTGAGATACTGAAAGTTGGCTTTTCACTAGCTGTAAGCCACAATAATCAAAATAAAAGAAAGAAATGCTTGAAATATATCACTCTGTGTGTAACAAATCTATATAATATATGAGTTTCACTTTTTGAATTGAATTACTGAAATAAATTAACTTTTGATGATAGTCTAATTTTTTGAGATGCACCTGTATCCGAACCATAAACAAATATGATGAATAAATTCAGTAAACCTCTAAAATAAATAAATTAGGGAGCTGCTGCTGTTGTGAAGGATATGAATAACCCTGCAGTAACAATTTTAAAATACTACAGCGCTGCTTGCTGCAATCTCATTGCTTTACAATCTTCTCTTGCATACATACAATATAAGTCAATAAATAAATAGTCCATAAGTGCAATTTACAAAGTGCAAAAGTCTCCTTTAATAGTGCTGAATCCACAGTGCTGTGCTCCCCTCCTATGTCCTCACTCAAGAACAGTTGCTTAAGCGTCAAAAAGGCATTTTGATATTGTCCCAAAATATTCTGGTGTAGATAGCCCTCTTGCTTCTCTTCTCCTCCATTCCTCCACTATGTTAGCCGGGCCAATATTATGTTTTCATGCCATAAAAATCATAGAAGAAATCTCCATCACGTTATACCGTTTATTTTATTTAAAAGGTTAAAACAAATTACAAAGAAAATTCCAGTTTTACACAAAGAGATTATTGTGGGTAGGTGAAGGGACAGGTTTTCAGGTACACACCTGCATGGCCTCAGACTCCTCATCCACCTGGGCCTGCAGCAATCCCTATAGAGTTCAGTGGAGCCAAACTGCTCATATATGGCTTGAATTTCAGACAACTTTTGTGAATTTTCAGAAATTCAAGCCATAGGCGGCCCTTCTAATACCACCCAGCTGAACAAACTTTGATTGAGAAATTAAAGAAGCTAGGCCAAACAGTTACTTAGCTGGACAGCTATAGTCACTGTTTGGGTGTTCTGACAGCTGTGGGTGCCAGCTCTCATAATACAATAACTGGGAGATTACTCCACCCATGATATCTACTTGGATGGGTGGATCTTTGGTTGTCTCTCATTTAGCCGGCTGGGGTGAATGAGAGAAACCTTTACATAAATGGCTAGGTTTAATGAGGTTGTGCTGAGACTGGCTGCAGGTTCCTGCAGTGGCACTCACAGGGAATAAACATAGGAGGCTTAGGCAGACCATACATTATGCAATTTTCTTTTCTTCAGCCATGAGTTGAGGGAAGAAAGAAAATTGCTTAAAGTAGAAGTCGACCCTAACACTAAAATCCCTGCATCTACAGACATCCACGATCTAACACTAACCTATCTAACCCTGTAAAGAAGAAATCAGTATACATAACTTTTTTGAAGTCGATCTGACCCGATCCCACGCTGAGCTGTCAGCCGCGGCTTCACTGTAGAGGCAGGTGCAGAGGACACGTCCGACAACAGAAGGCCCATAGTAACTCTGTGGGTGACGTCACTCCCCATTCATTTCACAGCCGTTGTCGGCTGTGTCCTCCCGCCGCTGGAGTCCGGATCGGATTGGCTTCAAAAGAGGTATGTAGACTGATTTCTTCTTTACATGGCTAGATAGGTTAGTGTTATATTGTGAATGTCTGTAAATGCAAGAATTTTAGTGTTAGGGTAGACTTACACTTTAATTCCCGGATTAACACAGTCAGTGTTGATGGGGGAACTGAGCAATTGTTTTCCTTCAACCCCTGGAAAGAAAATTACATAATGTATGACCTGCCTAAGCCTTCTATCCACAATCCCTCCCATGGAGCTAAATTATTCCCTGCCATCAGAATACAATGATCACATCTTGCGGATATAGCCGCCGGCAGTGATTGAACAGAAAAAACTGACAGACTGGTTGTACTGAAGTCAGTTGAGGGAATAACTTCTGTACAACCATCTTGCCCATAGATGGATCGAAATTCGGCCGGGTGCTGCTGAACTGGCAGGATATCAATCAGTCTATGACCAGCTTTAAGGTCCATACACACCATCATAAAATCATGCGAAAAATACCGCTAGTCGGATCGTTAGTACACAGCTTTCGAGAGCCGATCATGACAGTTCATCTGATTATTATCCGATCGGACAAGCACGGAAATTTACCAGATCGTACAATTTTCGTTTTAATCAGTACAGTTGTCGTTCAAAAATACAATACAAATACACTACAACACATTACATCACTTCCAGATTGTTATTCTGTCGTAGGAGAATTTTCATAACTTTAGTAAACTCTTCATTTTCGGAATGAGATCAGCATACAAAAAAAAAAAAAAAAAAAACGGACGATCATTCATCCGTTAATCTCATTGTGTGTACCAGGAATTGGGGTCATACAGATGAGCATTCTATCTCTGTGTACTAAAATTTTCCCTCCAAAGCCCTGTGACCCTCCATTTTTTTAAATTTTTTTTTTCTAAAGCTGGTCAAATGGGGGGCATGGCCTGACCTAGCAGGAAGATGGAAGCCTAATCCCTGAGCTCCTGCCACCACAGGGAAAAGCTGACTGGAATCTGAGGTAAAATTGCCCCTAAATCCCTCCAAATCATGGGGACTGCATCACGGAACTCTTCTGCTTCCCGCTCCCCCCGCGAACAATTAGGGGACGAGGGTTATAATATTCCTGAAATGCTTCATACCAGCAGAGGGAACACGGGGCCTTCCCGCCACAGACACTCACACTCTCAGGCTTCTGAGGCAGCCCTGACAGAACCACCACACACAGGATCTCCAAACCCTCACAGGGATAGAAATGTCATTGAACTCTCACCACAGCCGCACTTAAACATGCAGGACCTGCGCACCATCGCAGAGGATATCAAAGACACCTTATCTGCCGCCATTTCAGAGCTCAGGCTCGATATCCGTGCGCTCAGTGACCGAGTTCTCACAGTTGAAAGAGTGACTGAACGCCATGATGTGACTATCCGCAAAGCTGCGAATCGCATTGACTCCCACACATTACAAATGAGAGATATGCAACGCCATCTGGAAAACCTCGACAACAGAGGTCGGCGCCATAATCTCAGAGTCAGAGGACTACCAGAGGCCATCGAGGGAGAACAAATAGCCCCCACTGTGACTGGAATCTTCAATGGTCTGCTTAATAGACCACCTCATACACCCATTGATATGGAAAGGATCCACCGGGCCTTACGTCCCAAGGGAAGGGAGACGGATCCCCCGAGGGACATCATTTGCTGTATAATAGACTTCAAACTGAAGGAAGAAATTATCAGACAAGCAAGAAGCAGACCTCAAATTCTCCATGATGGGAGAGCAATTCAAATCTATCAGGACCTCTCAGGAATCACCTTACAGCACCGCCGTGATCTGAGGCCTCTGTTGGACGCCCTTCGCACGAAAGGTATTCAATATAAATGGAAATTCCCGTTTTGCCTTTCTGCCTCCACCCAGGGCCGCACGGCTCTCCTGAGAGTACCAGAGGATCTGCCACACTTCTGCGGAACCCTGGGCATACCCCTGGTAGATGTCCCTAACTGGTATGCAGAGTTTCGTCACTCAGTGACAAGCAAAGAATCACCTCAGGAAGAACCCATGGAGGCGCAGGATACCAGGTACCGTAGGAGAAGGTCCCCATCCGCCCCCAGGCACCTTACCGGTACCCACATTCACTACCAGGGGGGCAGCCCCACAAACTCACCGAGGCTCAGGAGAGCTCGCCGAAACCGCTAGCCGGCCTCAGATACACGCTACCATGCAATCTCAGTTTGCCCTGTTCGGCTTTAATCAGTTCTTTCACACTGTTAACCTTTAATTCAATGTTTATGTGACTGACTTTCTTCAAGAGATATTCAGCACAATAGATGTTTTGCATCTTTACTGGGTTCAGATTGTGTCCCTGTCATGGACATTGCAAGTTTAGCTAGAAAGCAGCAGAACTTGCCTATGGAATGAACACCGCCCATATGTCTAGTGGAGTGTTCTAAAACTACATGACCCACAACACCCTGCGGTTTGTACCCGCCCCTGACCTGGCAGCAGTCCTGTACAGTGTCACTTCCGCCCACAATCTCCCTGACAGCAAGGAAAAGCCTCAAGAATATCCGACGTACACTGCGACTGTTACCTGGACAACGCCTCAGATCATCACACTCAATGCTGACTTCCAAAGCTGTGTCTCACATGGACTCTTCTACTCCATCGCTGGCGGCAACCACTCGTGTACTGACTGAGGAGCCTACAGGGGCTACCCCTTCCATCTACATGTCCTGTACAGACACTCAACTGATGTGACACCTACCTGAAAACTTATATACAGTAAACTACATCCATCTACATGTCCTGTACAGACACTCAACTGATGTGACACCTACCTGCAGACTTATGCAGAGTGCACTACCGCCATCTACTGGCCTGTAACTGTAACTTTACCCAATCACACATGCTGGCATGTTAGGTTGCACGGCGAGGTATGAGGTATATTCCACACTCTCTCTATGGGAAATCTTCTAGTCTATAAGTTTAGTATTCCTCAGACTTTCTAGTTGGAGATCTGTCACTGATTGCATGGTCAGCTTGCTGACTGATTTACTTGTTTATTTACATGTTACTCCGGTTACAGTGTTCTATCCCTCTTTTGAGATTTTTGTGCTGTTTTTAGGCCCTATAAATGTCCTCTGTTTAATTACCTCACACGTTCTGAGGCCGACACTTGACCCATAAGAGGGCACCCACCTTTACAAATCCCACATTTAGCCGTGATAGTATTTAATGGCGTTTTGGGTGCCTTCTGGTATGGGGGCTGGGTGGTGGTATCACAACTTCCAATATTTCTATATGATGGTTCTTGTATGCTGTTTGTGTAATGATGCATTTACTCACCCAAATCCCACCACTCAGCACTCACGTTTCTTTGAGAGTATCCCCTCGCCCTATTATTATATATCCCCCAGAAAATACGTTCTCCAAAACCTCCTCCTTTTATCACCTGAAGACCCTGTGGTGGCGGACTATACCGTTCTTTCCTTTACCTATAGTCCTCCTTCACTGCTTAGTGATTGCCAACCCCCACACAGTTGTGAGTCACGGTGCTGTTACACCCCTCGGGGTACACACATCGTACCTGCACTGTACCTTACCGATACTGTACAGTTTAGAGGTACGGGAGCAAGTCACCCCCAAACCTCATCGGTTTCACCCCAGTTACCCCAACATTACACTTAAGCCTGCCATACACTGAACAGACCCACATTCTGATCGCCTAGGTCATCCCTCTCCCTTCACTCATACTTATGGCGGATGACACAGACCCCCAGGCCTCACCGCCTGACCTACATAAGTACCTACAGACACTCAAACTCTGCTCAATCAATATACAAGGCCTTAACATCCCAGAGAAAAGGTCTAAACTGTTCTATTTCCTACAACGATCAAAAATACATGTAGCACTTATACAGGAAACGCACTTCAGGACAGATAGCATCCCTAAACTGTATAATCACCAATTCCCACTGGTCTATCACGCTTCCAACACCGAGGCTAAATCCAAAGGAGTCTCAATCTTAATTTCTAAACAATGCCCCCTGCAGGTGACAGAAGTCCAAAGAGACTCCCAAGGGAGATTCCTATTCATTAAAGGCACTCTGCACCACAGGCCTGTCACAATAGCTAACATTTACGCCCCTAACTCGCAACAAGTGGCCTTTTTTAGAGACACCTTCCAACAACTTCTCAGCTTCCAATCAGGTACTCTTATAGTAGGAGGTGACTTCAATGTCGCTCTGAATCCCTCCCTTGACACATCCAACGGTTCTTCTTCCCTAACCTACAGAGCCTTACGAGCTATTAAATTGCAGCTCAGCAACCTGTTACTTCACGATGCTTGGCGCACATTGCACCCCAACACTAAGGACTTCACCTTCTTTTCTGCACCTCATAACAAATACTCCAGAATAGACCACTTTTTTTTATCCCAAAATGATCTCACACACCTCTCAAAAGCCACGATTGAACCCATGGTTCTTTCTGATCACAACCCCATATTTATAACTCTAACCCTCCCGACGACCCATGGTAGGTCCAACATATGGCGACTTGATAATTCTCTACTGACCGACCTGGACCATATTCAACAAATTACCACGAGCCTCACCCAATACTTTGCAGAAAATACAACAGAAGACACCTCTCCTATCTCCGTTTGGGCAGCACACAAATGCGTCATAAGGGGGAAATTTATCTCCCTTGCGGCCCAACGAAACAAAATCAGAAAAGCACGAATTAATGAGCTGACCGACCGCATACTAACACTTGAGCAAGCACACAAAGCGTCGCTAGCAGCTTCCACATTAACAGAACTAACTCAGACCAGAGAAGAACTTCTAGAGGAACTTAACCATACACTAAAACGTAACTACGCCATGACCCAAAAATTATTCTATGAATTCGGCAACAAGTCGGGTAAACTTTTAGCCAGAGCGCTTCAAGTTAAGAAAGCGGCCCATACCATTCACAAAATTACAACACCGACTGGCGACGCCCTTGTTACTACAGATGATATCTCTGACCATTTTGTTCAGTACTTCTCCAAACTATACAACCTCCCCACCACGCTCCCCCCTGTAGCCACCTCGGACCGAATGGCAGCCATTACCGACTTCCTTGCACAATACTGTCCCTCCCCCCTCTCTTCAGATGAATCCTCGGACCTTGATCTCCCACTCTCAGGAGAAGAAATTTTAACTGCATTAAAACAAATGAAACAGGGCAAAAGCCCTGGCCCAGATGGCCTGTCAGTTAGCTATTATAAGTCCTTCCCAGACACTCTCATTCCCCACCTCACCAAAGCCTTCAATAATCTCTCACCAACCTCTAATACGATGAGGGACATCCTTGAAGCACACGTCACTCTCATTCCCAAACAAGGCAAAGACCCCTCATTGGTCTCTAACTACCGCCCGATTTCACTTCTGAACGTAGACCTAAAGCTCTACGCCAAAGTGTTGGCAAACCGCATTCTCCCTCTGCTACCCAAATTAATCTCCCTTGATCAAGTAGGTTTTGTCCCTGGCAGGGAGGCCAGGGACAATACTATCAAGGCTCTAAATATCCATCACTGGCTCTCCAAAACATCCACAAAAGGTTTTTTCCTGTCTTTGGACGCAGAGAAGGCATTCGACAGGGTGGCCTGGGACTATATGGAAGCGACTTTAAGAGTAATGGGTTTCCCATCGCATCTACTCCAAATGATCCTGGCGCTATACTCTGCACCTACAGCTAAACTTAGGATCAATGGCTGCCTGTCGAATGCCTTCTCTGTCTCAAACGGAACCCGTCAGGGATGCCCCCTATCCCCGCTCATATTCATCCTTACTATGAAACCAATGCTTCGCAGATTAAGAGACAACCCGGACGTCAAAGGCATTAACATTGGTGATAACCACTATAAATTAGCAGCCTATGCGGATGACGTTTTACTCTTCCTCACGGACCCTATAGTCACTATCCCCAATCTTCTTAAAGATTTCTCATTATTTAAAACCTTGTCAAACCTTCAAATTAACTTTACAAAATCTAAAGCACTGAACATCTCCCTACCAGCCTCACTGGTCACCCAATGCAAACAGAACTTCCCCTTTACATGGGAATCACAGGACATTACATACCTGGGCATCAAAATACCTACTAAACTACAGGATCTCTACATGAGAAACTTCCAACCCGCACTTCAAAACATACAAGCTGATTTAAATAAATGGCATTTCGGGTCCTTCTCCTGGTTGGGTAGGACAGCCATATTAAAAATGAATGTACTGCCCAGACTTCTTTACCTTTTTCAGGCAATCCCCATAAAGCTACCCACCTCCTTTTTTACATCATACAAGCGTATGTGCAGGACTTTTATCTGGGCGTCCAAGACCCCCCGACTAAGCTGGGATAGGCTAGTACTCCCCAAGCTATTAGGGGGCCTTGGCCTCCCCGACATTCAAAAATACCACTGGGCATGTCATTTAACTAGGATTGTAGATTGGCATCTGCATCGTTCCAATAAAGCCTGGATTACACTTGAAGACTCTTTCACTAAAACCCCGCTGTCACGTCTACCCTGGATCAATCACAACTCCATTCCTAGAGATTTGGTGACACATCCCTTTATTGGAGCCACATTGTCCCACCTTAAATTAGCCGGCAAAGCACTGGATTACACACCGCACCCAGGCCCTATGACCCCTTTGGTCCGTAATCCTGACTTCCTGCCAGGCCTTGCCTTAAGAGATCTGCACAGGGAATCATGCACAGCCCCCATCAGGGCACACCACTTCTTCCAAAATGGTGAACTCCTCCCCCACCAAGCCATGGCAGCCAAACTCACGGAATACAACATCCCCTTTTACAAGTACCTACAATTAAGACACTTTTTTACTGACGCCAAATCCATCTCACTGTGGTACCGAGATCGTACACCCTTTGAATTGCTATGTGATAGTTCAGAACCCCAACGTCATGTGATCTCTACTGTTTACACATTCTTATTTTCAAATTGCAAAATTAAAGATGATAAGCTTGTCCGTCGTTGGGAATCAGAACTGTCTATAGACTTAACCTCCACTGAATGGGAACGTATACACAACCATATTCATAAGGGCTCCATTAATGTATCCACCCAGGAAAACAGATACAAAATATTCACCAACTGGTACAGGACACCTGATAAGATCCACAAAATGCACCCCTCGGTCCCCCCGACATGCTGGCGTTGCAATGCGGCGCTTGGCACCCTCATTCATATCTGGTGGGAATGTCCTCTTATCATACCGTACTGGACGGAAATTCACCGCCTTATCACCCAAATTACCTCTTACACCCCAGACTTCACTCCGGCCCAATACATGCTCCATCACACCTCCATGCCCCTCTCCTCCTACAAAAAATCCCTTACCCTACACCTTATCAATGCAGCCAACCTCTGTGTCCCGGTTCACTGGAGGAGTTCCACACCACCCACAGTGGCTGAATGGTTCAAAAGAGTCGATAGAACGGCCGAGATGGAAAAACTCATTTACCAAGCAAAAGACAATCCCACAAAATTTAATACAACATGGGCTTGCTGGTTACACTTTAGAGTTTCCTCGACGCAGATCATTCCGCCCGGTGACCCAACCTCTCCGCCATGATCGATACTGATCTGTCACAGAAACGTCATAGTGTCTGGCTGATCGTGCCCTCCCTCCGTCCATACCCTTCCTCTTATCCAATTAATCCTTACCGATCATACTTAGGCGATCTCCACACCCTCTCAACCTGATACCAACATAACTCCTTCACTGTTCCGGCAGGAGCACACACCCTAACGGTTTCTGGTCTCCTTACCCCCCCCCCCCCACTCCTAAACAACATATTATTACTACGGAGCTGCCTCTCAATCATATGGGTACCGAATAGGTTTAAAACCACACACATTACTACACATGGCCCCCACCCATTCACAGTTAGAACCCTTTAGGGGTGAATGGGTTTAAGGGTGGCTTTGATCGGTACATAACATTACCCCGATTGGACCCCTACCCCCACATCAACCCCTTCTCCCTCACACGGAGATGCTTAATGATCCTTAGTTTATACACTTGTTAATTAGGGTATTCCCGCTTTACCATAGGAATACTTTACTGGGTCAGAACTTCACCTCCATCACTAATACAGAAGTGACCTAGTAAGAGGCTCAGTTGGCCGTATTTTGAACTCGTTCTTACATTTCTGCTTTATTTATCAATTGTATGACTTATTGATTGTATGACTTATTGATTGTATTAACAGCTTCTGTTTCAATGTATACCCGATAACTGTGACTTTATGTATATCTGAAAAATTTTAATAAACATTTATTGGGAAAAAAAAGCTGGTCAAATGTAAAAGCAAGAAATAGAAGTTGGCATTTACCTCCTTTTCTTGCAATTGGAGAACATCTATTTTTTCTTCAGTGCCTTGCACCCTTATTAATGAACTGCTCTCTGCAACCTGGAGATAGATGGCAATAAAACAAAGGATCTAACCTTTCTTCTCTCTATGTAAGACGAAACGCCGTGCGGAATTCAATTTTAAAGGCTATGCTATTGATTATGGAAATCTGTTGTGTTTTTATACAGTTAATAATGGCGTTATTCTTTACAGGTACAGTTCGATTAGGTGATCTAAAATGCACGCTAAAGACGAATGTGACATTACCAGACAGCATAATCACACAGCGGGAGGACGAGGAGCCTGTCGATGAGGAACGGGACTTGTCTGCTGCTCACAGTGAAGGCCTTGTGACAGCGACACGAGCTCGCAGGAGGAAGACCACAAAACCTACAGAGACAGCGACGTCTCCAAAAGAAGAGACGGAGGAAAGGGTCAAGAGCAGGCGGCAGAGAGACTTTGACGTGGAACAGGAGGCCGACATGCTCGAGGACAGTGACGAGGAGAGCAGGAAAAAGGATCGGGCCCGAGTATTAGAAGAGCTATGGACACAAAACCATCAGAAGCTTCTGGAGCTGGCACTACAGCAGTATCCGAAGGGAACAGCAGAACGTTGGGATAAAATAGCCAAATGTGTGCCTGGCAAATCCAAGGTGAGAACAATTTTTTCTACTATTTGGTAGTAATAGGATACCTTATTTTATCACCGTCATCCCCTTGCAGGTGTCATGTGGAACCAGGTTGGCTCAGATTTTCTTTGGGCAAGTTGTTCTGGGACTACTGCCACCTGGACAGGCCTAGTACAGCTCCTGGGGGCGTATACTTGTAAAATGCTTTAAGTATATATTATTTTTAGTTTTGGATAGAGTAGGGAAGGGTTAAAAAATCCCTGTCATTTTTTATTTACCCCACTGGGAAGAATTTACTTTTCTTTCTGCCCTGGGGACACAAGAAGTGAGGAATTCTCCCCAACATCAGGAGACAATGTCATTGGAAAAGGTGTCCCAATTGGAAAATTCCACTTACCTGTTTTCGCATAACATTCTCTTGTTACAAGGGCAAATTGAGAGAGTCAATCTCAGATGCAGAGACAGCAATTAAATTCCTGACAGAGGTTGTAATCCTTACTCACTCCATCTGATACTCAAGAAAAGCTTTAGCTACATTTTTAAACCGTGTCAGCTAGCAACTTTCAGTTCAGAGGAGCAATAGTTCTCCTCTGGGGTGCTTCTGGGCCATCACACTTTCCCAGGCATTCAGCATCCCTATCATCACCTTTGGACATTCTCAATTTTTGTGTTCCTCCTAATGTAATTGTTGTGTTAATAGTTATTTTTTTTCCAAGATACTTACTGACCCTTTCCTTAGCCCAAGTAAAATGATGATTTAACTCTGCCGCTCCCCAGTAGCATGTACTCATCATCTTAACATTGGCATACACATTGATAATTGTTCAAGTGTTCAAAATTGATCACCAAAACTGCAATAAAAGCCCAACTCTATCCAAAAAAAACAGATATTTTGGCTACAGTCTGGGCTTTGGTGGATAATAAGACAATCAAATGAAAGGGATTTCCATATTGATCCTCGGTTTCCATTTACTATGGCATGCTGGTAGGGTGGCTTTCAGCAGGGGGAAAACCCTCTCTGTAAACATTAGAGTGCCTAAAGTCACCACTGTGTGGGTAAAGGAGAAGTGAGGAGAGTTGCATTTTAGGGACCCTTGTACCACTCCAAAAATGTGCTGCTTTCCATTTATTGAGGGGAGAAACTTCATTGCTGTTCCTTTCCTTCCCTTCCCAAATGCAAGTTCACAGAAAACTATACATTTTTAATTTTTAGTGTATCTGTAGCCATTTTTTTCCACTTTTGGATAGAGAAGGGAAGGGTTAGACTCCTTGTTGGGCTCCATTATTGAGATTTCCCCTCACTTTCTGTTCTAGGTACATTTTACCAAAAAGGGCCTAAAGAAAAATCCGCAACAGGGACACCAACATTAATAAAATGTTGACAAAGTTTTACTTATTTTAGACTGGGTGCAGGAAACCACGCATTCGTCTAAGGTTCGCCACTTCCTAAATGTCTTGCGGGACAATTTTATGGGTCAGATGGTAGACGCACCAACTAGAAACAAGGCGTTACTAGATCTACTGATTACCAACAATACAGACCTGATCACGGATGTGGAAATATGGGGCAATTTAGGAAACAGCGATCACAGGTCAATTGGCTTAAGTATAAATCACACAAATAGGAAACATAAGGGGAATACAAAGACACTGAATTTCAAAAGAGTCAACTTCCCTAAACTACGAACCTTGCTAGAAGATATAAATTGGGATAAAATCTTAGGAACAAAGAACACGGAGGAGAGATGGGTTTTCTTTAAGCATATTAAATAAGGGCATTAGCCAATGCATCCCATTGGGAAATAAATTTAAAAGAGAGAACAAAAGTTCAGTTCAATCTCTATATTTGCTGTTGACACTAAGCTAAGCAGGGCAATAACTTCTCCGCAGGATGTGGAAACCTTGCAAGAAGATCTGAAAAAATTAATGGGGTGGGCAACTGCATGGCAAATGAGGTTCAATGTAGAAAAATGTAAAATAATGCATTTGGGTGGCAAAATATGAATGCAATCTATACACTGGGGGGAGAACCTCTGGGGGAATCTAGGATAGAAAGGGACCTGTGGGTCCTAGTAGATGATAGGCTCAGCAATGGCATGCAATGCCAAGCTGCTGCTAACAAAGCAAACAGAATATTGGCATGCATTAAAAAGGGGATAAAACGATAATTGTCCCACTCTACAAGACTCTGGTCCGGCCGCACCTGGAGTATGCTGTCCAGTTCTGGGCACCAGTCCTCAAGGAAGGATGTACTGGAAATGGAACGAGTACAAAGAAGGGCAACAAAGCTAATAAAGGGTCTGAAGGATATTAGTTATAAAGAAGGGTTGCGAGCACTGAACTTATTCTTTTTGGAGAAGAGACGCTTGAGAGGGGATATGATTTCAATTTACAAATGCATATTGGTGACCCCACAATAGGGATAAAACTTTTTTGCGGAAGGGAGTTTAATAAGACAAGTGGCCGCTCATTAAAATTAGAAGAAAAGAGGTTTAACCTTAAACTGCATAGAGGGTTCTTTACTGTAAGAGCGGCAAGGATGTGGAATTCCCTTTCACAGGCAGTGGTTTCAGTGGGGGGCATCGATAGTTTCAAAAAAACTATTAGATAAGCACCTGAACGACCACAACATACAGGGATATACAATGTAATACTGACATATAATCGCACACATGGGTTGGGCTTGATTTATCTCTAAAAAATACCGATACATTTTTTTCTTCTGTCTGTGTTGCTGTTGAAGGGTTTCCATCACTTCCTGCCCAGTGAAATGGTTGTTGCCAGGACTGAAAGTGATGAGAAATCTCTCTAGAAGAGCCCAGGAGAGCGATAAAAGCTAAAATCCTTTCCCATTCCAAAACTGAAAAAATGCTTTAGTTATAGATACATTTTTTTATATTATTGTACGTCAATAAGTATTTTTTCAATATAGACTGCTGTTTCTGGGAATATATTCCTTTACCTGGAAAAAGGAATGGGTGCCTCCTAGGTAGGAAATTTGACTTGGTGCACACGCTCGTGATGGTTGTCCCTTGAAGTCCCATCAAGGCACATACAAAAAGATAGAAGGAATAATATTCATTGGGGCAGCCTATTGGCATCCCCAAAACTCATTCTTCATTCTACTCAGCTTCTGGGAATTCCCTGCGCTGTCTCCAGCCTGTGGGTCAGTGATTTCCATCTCCCTGAAGGCTTCGTCATATCAAGTGTCCAGATTGTGGCAGTAGGATGAAAGCTTTGTGTCCAATTTATTACCTCCGTGGGATGAGCGGTGCCCATTAGGAAAGGCTGATATTAACATACTGTATGTAAAAGATTAATAAGCCAATATTGTCTGGTGTGTTTGTATTTCATTTGCATGAACTGCTTCAAGTTTATACAGCATAGCACTAGACAAGGTTAACTGAATGCCGCAGTTCTGCCATGTAGATTGATTGGCTGCAATCTATAGACCGAACTCCCACAGGCTATACATACATACAGTACATCCATGCCATTATGATCACCCACCTAATATTGTGTAGGTCCCCCTTTTGCCACCTAAACAGCCCTGACCCATCAAGGAATTGACTTCACTAGACAAATCATCACACTGCCTCTGCTAGCTTGTCTTTTTCCCATAGTGTATCCTGATGCCATCTCTTCCCCAGGTAAGTGACACACACACACCCGGCACTTTTGGCAGTAGACACAGGTCAGCATGGGCACCCTGAGCAATCTATGGCTACGCACCCCCAAACAATGAACTGAGATGCACTGCTTGATCTGACACCTTTCTTTCAGAACCAACATTGCTTTTTCAGCAATTTGAGCAACAGTAGCTCTTCTATTGGATGGGTCTACCCGGGCCAGCCTTCACTCGTCCATCAGTGAGCCTAGTCCCCCCATGACCCTGTTGCCAGTTTTTCTTCCTTGGGCCACTTTTGGTCAGTCCTGAACATTACAGGCCTGGCACATCCCACATGAGCTGCCATTTTGGAGATGCTCTGACCCCAATCCTCCAGCCATTACAATTTGGCCCTTGTCAACATTGCTTGAATCCTTATGCTAGTCCATGTTTTCTGCTTTTTACGTTTATATGTTCACTTGCTGCCTAATATATCCCACCCACTTTTAGGTGCCTTTGTACCGAGAAAATCAATGTCATTCCTTAGGAGAATATGACGGCTATAGAACCAATTTAACCATATAAAGGAAACCTGTGACTTATTCTGGCTTTGCCCAATTCTTAAGCTCGGCCACCAGCCTCCTGCAGAGGCATACACCAATGACAGCCTACTCCCCCTCTTTACAGGTTTTGCTTTAATGCTGAACTCGAGGCAAACCGCAAAATACAAAGATGAAATACATATATGGGAGTTGTTTTACCAATAATAGGATTTGCATGTCTGCCCATCCAGTTCTGAGAGTTACACAGCTCTGCCACACAGCATAGCCCTGTCTTGTGGGGCAGGAGACCTGAATTTTATCTGCTGCAGTTAAGTAACAATAAGAGCCCTTTCACACTGGGGCGGGGGCGGCGTCGGCGGTAAAACGCCGCTATTATTAGCGGCGTTTTACCGTTGGTATTCGGCCGCTAGCGGGGCGGTTTTACCCCCCGCTAGCGGCCGAGAAAGGGTTAAATACCACCGCAAAGCGCCTCTGCAGAGGCGTTTGCCGGCGGTATAGCTGCGCCGTCCCATTGATTTCAATGGGAAGGAGCGGTAAAGGAGCGGTATACACACCGCTCCGAAGATGCTGCTAGCAGGACTTTTTTTACCGTCCTGCCAGCGCATCGCTCCAGTGTGAAAGCCCTCGGGGCTTTCACACTGGATACACAGCAGCGGCACTTTTGGGTCGGTTTGCAGGCGCTATTATTAGCGCAATAGCGCCTGCAAACCCCCCCAGTGTGAAAGGGCTCTTACAGATCATGTCCCTCCCCCACACTGTGACTGGACAATGAAAAGAGAAGCAGCAGACTGATGAGCCCATCACTCTGCTCTCTTCTCCTATCAGCATGTCCCCCGATAGCACATAAACACTGCAGCACAACTGACTGGCTCCTTGTACTGCTTCTATCCCTCTTAGACTGAGCTCTGCTGTACTGCAGACTTTAGGAGACTAATACTGACTCAAATTCAGTTACTTACACTGTTTGAATTAAAAAAAAATACATTTAATGATGTATTAATGATTACAGAGCTGTACATATTATTTATATCTGCCTGAAGGTTAGCTTTAATTAGATATGTGTTGTTTCTTATGATGGCTTTGGTCATGTTTGGCTGGCAGACATTGACTTTTTTCCTTTCGCCTTTCTGCAGGAAGACTGTATATGTAGATATAAGCTGCTAGTGGAGCTCGTGCAAAAGAAGAAACAAGCAAAAAGCTGAAGCTGGATGGCTTGGAGAACATGGAACTGCAAGAAGGACCTCCTCATCCTCTGCAACAGTCATGTGCCTTAGTATTAAATACGTAAATTAAAATGATTGCCAACTAAAATATTTCATGCATATAAGAATTAAAAGTATTTTTTTATACCATAATGTGTTTGCTTTGTAACTGGTGCAGTTGTGGTAGCCTGCGAATACCGCCATCTTTCCTTCTTTGTTAAAGAGCAAAAGTACTTTGTCCACATGGATGCTTTGGTAGCTGTTTATCTGTTTTCCAAAAAAATACCAATAAAAGTAAGGCAGGCCATACACGGATCGAATCTCAGCTGTTCAGCAGGCTGTATGGGAAGGCTGAATGTACCAAGTTGATCAATCAATCAACTTGGGTAAACCCAGCATGCCGGGTTTTGCCTGCGATTATCGTTAGCGGCCGCTATAGCTGCCATTGTCTTCTCCCCAGTGGGAGAAAACATGGCCCAGGAGGAGGGACTCCCGCATCACCATTGTCTGTGTTCATGGGGTAATCGAGCAAATTTCTTTCCTGCAACCCGTGGTTGCAGGAAAGAAATTCGCTCCGTGTATGGCCGGCATAAATGTCTTTAGCCGGACAATGAGACATAAGGTAGTAGATCTAAAATCCCAATCACCAGATTTTCATTTAATCTCTAACATGTTGCAATATATCTACAATCAAAACTCTTTTTAGTTTTGCATACATAGAGTAGGGAAAGCTTAAAAATCACTTTCCTTTTTTTTTTTTCTTTTTTTTTTTGGGTGACAACTGCAACATGTGTAAACATTCACCTTGTAAAACAACACTGTTTAAAATAGAAATGAAAGGCAGAAAATCTGTGTATATGTGTATATATGTGTGTGTATATATATATATTTATATTTATTTATATATACACACATTATAAATGTCTTTTTCGCCTTTTTTTTTATAAGCGATCACATAATCTCTGTTCTCACTCAGCTGCATAAAGAGCTCAGAGAGGTAGGGGAGGAGAAACAGTAGTACACTGATCTTCCCATAAATGAATGTCTGTGTGAGGGGGAGGGGGAGGGGGGGTTGTCAGGACAAGTCTGATCATTGGAGGTGAGAAGACTGAGTTCCCAGTACAGCCAGAAGACTGACCACACTGTGCTTTTCTACTTAGTGTGGTCAGTTTTTGATAGAAAAGCAGGGGGACTGGCAGGAACAGCAGGGATTTCACACTCTCACAAAAGAAGGAATACAAAGAGAACAGCATAATTTTTCATACAAGTACATGGTATAGCAGGCACATATCAGGAATATGAAGTGTTGGGATTGCATATTTAATTTATTTATTACAAGTACCTGTATAGCGCCGTCAATTTATGCAGCGCTTTACATATTTATTGTATCTGAGGTTCCTAACTCACATTCATACATACACATATTCTTTAATACCAGTGACAATCCCACTGTAACTAAAAGAAGTGCAAATTTTATTAACAGGCCAAAGGTTATTTAACTAGTTGCCGCCCGCCCACCGTCAAATGACAGTGGGGCGGTGCGACTCTCGTTCGGGGATGACGGCGTCCCAGAACGGCCGCTCTCGCACGCCCATGGGATCGCCCGGCAAATGCGGCCACACCGTGTTGCTAGGGCAGGGTGCGACCCCGATCTCTGTAAAGAGCCACGTCCGCAGCTCTTTAATCATGTGATCGGCTGTATCCAATCACATGTAAACACGGAGATGCCGGTAATCGCCGCTCCTCGTCTCACACTGACAGTGTGAGGAGAGGAGAGCCGATCAGCGGCATCTTCTCACAGGAGACATCTACACTTGTAATCAGGGCACTGATCATCAGTGCCCTGAGCCACAAATCAGTGCCAGCGATCAGGGCCCACCACTGCCAGCAATAAGTGCCCACAAAGGCCACCAATCAGTGCCCATTAGTGATGCCAGTCAGTGCTGGCTATCAGTGCTGCCCATCAGTGCCACCCATCAATGCCCATCAGTACCGCCTATCAGTGCCACCTATCAGTGCCCATAAGTGCGGCATATTAGTTGCTTCTCATCAGTGCCACCTAATCAGTGCTCATAAGTGCCGCCTCATCAGTGCCCATAAGTGCCACCTCATCAGCGCACATCAGAGAAGGAGAAAAATTACTTAATTTATGGGTGAACCGAATGTTTTTTTTGGTGCCGAAACTGATACCGAAAATGAAAAATACACTAGGCCGAAACCGATGCCTAAAATGACTGTTTTTAACAAATATTTTTATACAGGAGATGGTCAGAGACTGCGGACATGGTACAGGAGATGGTCAGAGACTGCGGACATGGTACAGGAGATGGTCAGAGACTGCAGACACGGTACAGGAAATGGTCAGAGACAGGGGAGATGGTCAGAGACTGCAGACATAGTACAGGAGATGGTCAGAGACTGGGGACATGGTACAGGAGATGGTCAGAGACTGGGGACATAGTACAGGAGATGGTCAGAGACTGCAGACATGATACAGGAGATGGTCAGAGACTGGGGACATAGTACAGGAGATGGTCAGAGACTGCAGACATGATACAGGAGATGGTCAGAGACTGCAGACATGATACAGGAGATGGTCAGAGACTGCAGACATGATACAGGAGATGGTCAGAGACTGCAGACATGATACAGGAGATGGTCAGAGACTGCAGACATGACACAGGAGATGGTCAGAGAATGCAGACATACTACAGGAGATGGTCAGAGACTGGGGACATAGTACAGGAGATGGTCAGAGACTGCAGACATACAACAGGAGATGGTCAGAGACTGCAGACGTTGTACAGGAGATCAATGCAGCCTCACCAGGTTCCTTTAAATGCAGCCTGCCAGTGCCCATCATGCAGCCTGCCTTAGTATGTCAGACAGGATCAGGACAGGGCAGTGTTAGCAAGGCAAAGCCAAGAACAGTGCTCTACCTATGGAGGAAAGCTGTCAGCATGCCGCGTTAAGGAGGGGCTTGTCGGTATGATCAGCGGGAGGAGCATTATCAGTGTGCAGCACTGCGGGGGTTAAGAGTGCAGGACTTGTTGTTTGACAAGCTAATAGAAACAGTGAGCCCGCTCGGTGAAGCGAGCGGACTCACTGTTTCTAACAGCATGTCAAACAACAAGTCCTGCACTCTTAACCCCCGCGGTACTGCACACTGATAATGCTCCTCCCGCTGATCATACCGACAAGCCCCTCCTTAACCACTTGCCGACCGGCTCACGCCGATATACGTCGGCAGAAGGGCACGTACAGGCAGATTAACGTACCTGTATGTTGCCCTTTGAGAAGCAGTTTGCGTGCGCCGTGACCTCCGTGAGTGTGATCGCGGGTCCTGCGGCCTCGATGTCCAAGGGGATACCCGCAATCGCCTCACGGAGAGGAAGAACGGGGAAATGCTGATGTAAACAAGCATTTCCCCATTCTGCCTAATGACACGACACTGATCACCGCTCTCTGTAATCGGGAGCGGTGATCAGTGTTGTGTCACACATAGCCCATCCCCCCAAAGTTAGAATCACTCCCTAGCACACACTTAACCCCTACACTGCCCCCTAGTGGTTAACCCCTTCACTGCCAGTGTCATTTACACAGGAATCAATGCATTTGTATAGCATTGATTGCTGTATAAATGACAATGGTCCCAAAAATGTCCGATGTGTCCGCCATAATGTCACAGTTCCGATAAAAAATCACAGATCGCCGCCATTACTAGTGAAAAAAAAATAAACTGAGGAAAAAAAATGTATATATTTTTTGGGGATATTTATTATAGCAAAAAGTAAAAAATAATGCGTTTTTTTTTTTTCAAAATTGTCACAATTTTTTGTTTATAGCGCAAAAAATTAAAACGGCAGAGATGATCAAATACCACCATAGAAAGCTATATTTGTGGGGAAAAAAAAGGACATCAATTTTGTTTAGGAGCCACGTCGCAGGACCGCGCAATTGTCATTTAAAGTGACGCAGTGCCGAATCGCAAAAAGTGCTCTGCTCTTTGGCCAGCCAAATGGTCCGGGACTTAAGTGGTTAATGCGGTGTGCTGACAGCTTTCCTCCATAGATAGAGCACTGTTTTGCTTTCAGCCGCCGCGTCGAGGAGAAAATAACAAGTCTAGGCGCAATCACCTAGAGCTCCCACATAATCAAATCTATACAATAAAGCTATACAATACAGCATTTAAAGGACAGTCAAAAAACTAAATATAAAATGTGAACAATGACAATCCATTCAATAGGCCAATAGTCCATATATTGTTGTGATCAGGATGAGGGGAAAAAAACGCCCAGAGAAGCAAGCAGGGCTGCCATCTCGTCGAGGAGGGAGGGAGGGAGGGGAGGAGAGGGCTGGACTGGGACGCTCCAGAACGACAACCCCGTACTGGGTGGATCCAGGGGCGGGGCCCCGCCCCATTTTTGGCGCCGTTATCGGCGTGATTTCCTTTTCAGCATTTTGCCGAAAAGGCCATTTCCGGCCGATATGTTTCGGCGGCCGAAATTTTGGTGCATCCCTAAGTTAATTACAAAATTTACTGACAGAAACTAAGTAAAAAGATTTTTTTTTTCAAATTTTTTGGTCTTTTTTTTTTTTAGTAAAAAATAAACCCAGCAGTGATTAAATACCACCAAGCTCTATTTGTGTGAAGAAAATTTCATTTGGCTACAAAAAGTACCCAAAAATGTGTCAGCGCTGAAAGCTGAAAAAATGGCCTGAGCAGGAAGTGCCCTGTAGGCAAATGGTTAAAGACCCAATTTCGGGCACCAGAAAGAAATACTCTTGCAGTGGGGCGGTGGACACTTCAAGGATATTTTTTTTGTGCCCGTATTTGGGCTTTAATTTTTTGGCCATTTTCTGTTGTATATGCAGTCTTGCATGTTTATCCATTGTAAGCCAATACACATGGACACAAAGCTGCAGCTGTTACATTTCCTAAATCCTAAGGGTCGGTTCACACTGGGGCGACTTGGGATCCGACTTGTACGCCCTCAAGTCGCCCCAAGTCGCCCCAGAAATAGATTCACATTGAAGTGAACGGGAGCGTCTTAATAGACACTACTGAAGTTGCTCCAACTTCAGAGCGTACTCCCTGTACTACTTTGATCCGACTTGGTAGGCGACCTGTACCATAGAAATCAATGGAAGTCGCCTCCAAGTCGGATCTCTCTGTAAAGTCAAGCGACTTTGCAGGGAAAACCCCTCCCTCCCCCCTCCCTCCCAGAGAGCTGATTGCCCCGTGATTGGCCTCAGCCGAAGTTGCCTGTCATTGAGGCGACTTCAAGTCGCCTTATAATTTGCTAAAGTCGCGCTGAAGTCGTGTTGCCCCAGTGTGAGCCGACCCTAAAGGGTGATTTATTGTCAGGGAGTGTTACATTTGTATTTTTTAAACTATTGATTTTCTCGGCTAAAAAAAAAATATTGTGGAATGAAATTTGGTAAGAACCAAGTGATCCACATAGTGAACTTTGGTGTCCGTTTATGAAGCAGTGAAATCTATTCACTGCTTCGTTCTCCGGCATTCACAGTGAAGAATCTTCTCCTCTGTGTGCCAGTTTATGAAGCTTTGTAGATCGCTTCACCTTTGGAGGAGTGAAGAGATCTACAAATGCTTCAAACAGTGGAGAACGGCCCCTGATACTGGAATCTCGTGAGACTTTACGAGATTACAGTACCAGATGTCAGTTTATCAAGCAGTGATAAATTATCACCGCTCAACGGCGTGGATTAATGTTAATAAAATAACGAGTCCCTCTACATTATACACATATGTATACACACACACACACATTATATATACATGTATATACACACACATGATATATATATACATATACACATTATATGTATATATGTATATATATATGTATACACATAAATATGACAGGGGGACATGCTTACAGTGTTGGGGGGTCTGAACGAGGCATAAGGAAGTTAAAAATCTTCCTCCTTCCCCCTCAGATCCCCCCAGATTTCCTCTTCACTCCCCGATTCACCACCTCTGAGCTGGTGAACCTGGGAGTGTGAATTCTGACACAGATCGCCAGTGAAGCGGTGAGATCGCCGCTTCATAAACTGGCCGTTACTGTGACATTCAATGAGGATTCTCCTGTGTAGAGATAATCAGCGGGAGAACAAGTTCAAACATGTTCTCCCCCGATTATCACTGTTTCATAAACTGTTTATGGACTGTGATCAGCAGCGATCCTCGGGATCACCACTGATCACTGCTTCATAAACGGACACCCAAGTGTAGAGTTATTCACTCTCAGGTCATTACAGAGGACACGGAGGCAGTCTTTACATCTGGAGGAAAGTCTCCTGTTCTACTAGATGGTGGCAGAGCTGTTTCAATCTCACGACCAGATGGGCAGAACTACAAATCCTTTGGCAGGTAAAACAGTTCCCATACAGTGCCTTGCAAAAGTATTCACCCCCTTGGCATTTTTTGTGTTTTCTTGCCTAACAACCTGGAATTAACATTGATCATTTGAGGATTTGCATCATTTAATTTACAGAACATGTCCCACAACTTTGAAGATTTTTTTTTGTTTTTTATTATTGTGAAGCAAATAACAAATAGGACAAAATAATAGAAAAAGTCAATGTGCATAACTATTCACCCCCCTAAAGTCAATACTTTGTAGAGCCACCTTTTGCGGCTATCACAGCTCCAAGTCGCTTTGGATACATCTCTATGAGCTTACCACATCTTACCACTGGGATTTTTGCCCATTTCTCCTAGCAAAACTGCTCCTGCTCCAGCTCCTTCAAGTTGGATGGTTTGTGCTTGTGAACAGCAAACTTTAAATCTGACCACAGATTTTCTATTGGATTGAGGTCTAGGCTTTGGATGGTGAACCTCCGTCTTAGCCTCAAATCACACACAGAGTGGTACAGGTTTTGCTCAAGAATCCATCTTTCCCTCAACTCTGACCAGTTTCCAAGTCCCGACTGCTGAAAAACATCCCCACAGCATGATGCTGCCACCACCATGTTTCACAGTGGGGATGGTGTTGTTTAGGTGATGTGATGTGTTGGGTTTGTGCCAGACATAGCGTTTTCTTTGATGGCCAAAAAGTTCAATTTTAGTCTCATCAGACTAGAGCACCTTCCTCCATACATTTTAATGTCTCCCACATGCCTTTTCGCAAACTTAAAACCTGCCATTTTGTTTTTTGCTGAAAGTAATGGCTTCTTCTGGCCAATCTGCCATAAAGCCAAACTCTATGGAGCGTACGGCTTATTTTTGTCCTATGTACAGATACTCCAGTCTCTGCTGTGGAACTCTGCAGCTCCTTCAGCCCGGGTTCACACCTATGCGAATTAGATGCGGCTTACACCGCATCTAATTCGCAGGACATTTTAAAGTACATTCATATGAATGCATCTGGTTCACATATATGCGTTGCATTCGCACTGCGCATTGCACAAAAAACGTGTGCGTTTTCTGGGCATTGCGGTGCGAATTACGAGCCCCTTATCTTCTATGGGAACGCATCTGCTTCGCAGATGCATTGTGTTCTGAACATGGATTTTCTACTCCTCACTACACCTCCCCCACTCCCCCCCCCCTCCCTGCTCACTGATCCTGAGCTAAAACGCAGTGATTCCTTTGAACAGGAGATTTTTATCTCCCCAGTGAAACCTGAGCTTCAATTAAGAGGGCCCTCCTTGCCCGGTCTGTGAGTTTTGGTGTGCGGCCGTCTCTTGGCAGGTTTGCTGTTGTGCCATGTTCTTTCCATTTGGTGATGATAGATTTGATGGTGCTCCTAGGGGGTCATCAAAGATTTTGATTTTTTTTTTACCTAACCCTGACTTGTACTTCTCTACAACATTGTCCCTTACTTGTTTGGAGAGTTCCTTGGTCTTCATGGCAGTGTTTGGTTAGTGGTGCCTCTTGCTTAGGTGTTGCAGCCTCTGGGGCCTTTCGAAAAGGTGTGTATATGTAATGACAGATCATGTGACACTTAGATTGCACACAGGTGGACATCATTTCACTAATTATGTGACTTCTGAAGGTAATTGGTTGCACCAGAGTTTTTTATGGGCTTCATAACAAATGGGGTGAATACATACGCACATGCCAATTATCAGTTTTGTATTTCTGAAAAATAGTTGTATGTATATACTTTTCTATTTTTACTTCACCGACTCAGACTATTGTGTTCTGATCCATCACATATAATTCAGATTTAAAAAAAAAACATTAAACTAAAGGCTGTAATGTAACAAAATAGGTAAAAAGCCAAGAGGGTGAATACTTTTGCTAGGCACTGTAGATGTATTTCATCTGTGTGTTTAGCTGTTTGCCTGAAGTTCAGCTTTAATTAGTTAGAACGTGGTGGTTTTGTTATTTTCACATTGAGACTAAAATAAACCTCCAATGTACCCTTGTGCCCCTTTCCTCGTTATAAGACTGTGATGTAATGAATGGAGTATTGATGGCAGATTGTCCAGGTCAGTATGACAGATGCAGCCAACAGACAATGAGGAATATTTGATTTAGCTGGGAGGTTTCAGCCTGGACTGAATGTCACCCGTGGGTGTCACAGCAGATGAACCTGTGCAGAGAGCTGCGCCTCTCGCTGTCTTCATTTCTGCTTGAATATCCAATTTGCAGTTGGTTTTGTGTGTCCGAGCTCAGGAGAAAAAAAAAAAAAACACACACTTCCTGCTTACATATGTATCCATTATGGTCAATAGCTCCAAGGCAAACTCAGAATGTCGTTATGCTGCAGGCTACTGGAAGCTCCGCAATTTATGTCTCAGCAACACAGCCAGGTGATGTCAGCTATCAAAACCGATCACACCAAGACAGCTTACCTAATTAGCATCCTAATTACTGCGCTGAAGGCCGCCGACCGCTGGCAGACAAACGGTTAATGCGGCGCTAATAATCTCATGCCTATGTATTTCTAGAGACGGCATTTCTGCCTTACTGGAAGTGAAGTCTGAGTCTTGTATACAAATTGCCAAACTTTATTCTGGGATGACAGCAGAAACTGCTAACTGCTATTTCCTTGTGGCAGTTTCATTACCGAGTCTGTATCCACAGGGACTTATTTTTCTTTTTTTCGTGTAGTTTAGAAGCATCTAGAATGCTGGCGACCTACATTTAACCATTTCGTGGCCTGGAATATAACCATACGTGATGGAGACTCTTAGCGAAACCAATTCATTTTATTTTAAAGCTCAAACCTTTCTTTTTAGCTATAGAGTGGTGAAAATTTGGAAACCCTGTCTGCTTTTTTATTTATTTTTCTTTAATTGCCACTTGCCTTCCTGGTGAGAAGATCCATCCTTTCACTTTTCACTCTTTTTTTTTTTTCCTGGTGACTATTATCACTGGGAAGGAAAGTGATGGGAAAATTCCAAATTTTACAGTTGTCTTTAGAAGAGGAATGGATGGAGGGGAAATCGTCCAATAGGTACCCCTGTCTAAAGCCCTGTACACACAAGCCAAAGGTTGGGAGACATCAGCCAGTTTAAAAAAAATAAAACGGTCGACGTTCAGCCCATGTATATGGCACCCTGTCCGACAAAAGGTGGCTGCTTGGCCGGCTTCTGTCTGACGCGCATGCTGGAAAACCAGCAGCCGACCGACTCCCGGTCAGCACTATCAGCCAATGGCGAAGAACTCTGATTGTGTTCTGGTGGTGGAACCCTCCTATCAGAACAAAACAGCTCAGGGGGGGGGAGATCGCTGTACTAACTTCATACCCTGTTTGCCTGAAAATAAGACCTAGCGTGATTGTCGGTCATGGCTGCAATATAAGCCCTACCCCCCAAATAAGCCCTACCCTGTTTCCCCGAAAATAAGCCCTACCCTGAAAATAAGACCTACAAGGACTTTAACTAGGGCTTATTTGGGGGGTAGGTCTTATATTGCAGCCATCACCGACAATCATGCTAGGTCTTATTTTCGGGGAAACAGGGTAGTTCGTACAACAGCTCCGACCAGAGCTGACAGGTTTTATTGGTTCAACCCCAACAAAAAAAAGTCATAGTGTGTACCAGGCCTAAGAGAGAGGAGAGATTTCCTCTTACATCCTGTTGTGTCTCAGGAACAAGAATTGCAACAACTTTTGAAATTAGTACATAGCAGTGAGTCCAACCTATGTGTGTGATTATATGTCAGTATTACATTGTATATCCCTGTATGTTGTGGTCATTCAGGTGCTTATCTAATAGTTTTTTGAAACTATTGATGCCCCCCACTGAGACCACCGCCCGTGGAAGGGAATTCCACATCCTTAGCGCTCTTACAGTAAAGAACCCTCTACGTAGTTTAAGGTTAAACCTCTTTTCTTCTAATTCTAGTGAGTGACCACGTGTCTTATTAAACTCCCTTCCGCAAAAAAGTTTTATCCCTATTGTGGGGTCACCAGTATGGTATTTGTAAATTGAAATCATATCCCCTCTCAAGCGTCTCTTCTCCAGACAGAATAAGTTCAGTGCTCGCAGCCTTTCTTCAGAACTAATATCTTCCAGACCCTAGTAGATACCAATACAAGAGAGCTGCATGCCAGTATCTCATTCTTTCAAAAGTTATTAGGCCATTAGTAATAATACAGCATCCATGATGTCCCCACCCTTAACGCGTTTCACCAAAAACAATTGCAAGGATACATTTATGATGTGCTAGTATTACTAATGATTTAATAAATAACTTTCAGAAGAATGATATACTGGCATGCGGTTCCATTCTCTTGATGTTTTTGAAATGGCAAGCGGAAGACAGACTTTTGAGCAGGCACTCTACATGAAATGTATGAGCAGCAGGTCTGGAGCTGTAATGTATCTTTAGGAGATTTGAGCTACAATTTTTAAAATTACAATGAAATGTATAAAAACCTTTATTTTTGTTTTTTGTTTGTTTGATAACCCCTGTCACCTTTTTATAGCTTCAACCTCTCTATTTGTCCTGTTGGGGATTGTCATTGGTATTGAATGTGAAAATTTCACAGTTGTCACCCAACTAGATAAAAAGGTGTCCATTTATGAAGCAGTGATCAGCGGTGATCCCGAGGATCGCCGCTGATCACAGTCCATAAACAGTTTATGTTTGAACTTGTTCTCCCGCCGATTATCTCTACACATGGAGAATCCTCATAGATGACACAGTAACGGCCAGTTTATGAAGCGGTGATCTCACCGCTTCACTGGCGATCTGTGTCAGAATTCACACTCCCAGGTTCACCAGCTCAGAGGTGGTGAATCGGGGAGTGAAGAGGAAATCTGGGGGGATCTGAGGGGGAAGGAGGAAGTTTTTTAACTTCCTTATGCCTCGTTCAGACCCCCCAACACTGTAAGCATGTCCCCCTGTCATATTTATGTGTATACATATATATACATATATACATATAATGTGTATATGTATATATATATATATCATGTGTGTGTATATACATGTATATATAATGTGTGTGTGTGTATACATATGTGTATAATGTAGGGGGACTCTTTATTTTACTAACATTAATCCACGCCGTTGAGCGGTGATAATTTATCACTGCTTAATAAACTGACATCTGGTACTGTAATCTCGTAAAGTCTCACGAGATTCCAGTATCAGGGGCCATTCTCCACTGTTTGAAGCATTTGTAGATCGCTTCACTCCTCCAAAGGTGAAGCGATCTACACCGCTTCATAAACTGGCACACAGAGGAGAAAAATCTTCACTGTGAATGCCGGAGAACGAAGCAGTGAATAGATTTCACTGCTTCATAAACGGACACCAAAGAGATATTTTCCAATGGGAACCTTTACACCAATAACAGGAGGATTTATCTTACTTTTGAAACATTTCTCACCTTCTGCTACATTTCCTACCTAGACAGAAAGTAAAGGAGAATCTCTTCAATGGCACACTGCATACGTACAGGGGTTCTAAACATTCTCTACTACAAAAGAAAAAAAAAGATTGGGCTTTAGATCATGGGTAGCTCCAGACATTATGTTGGGGAGTGCTGTGCTGGTGGTATCAGTGGAAGAGCTCCCCAACCCTGAATCCCATGTTATAATAAAAGCCGACATAAAATAATGCAGAAAAATAAGGATAGTGTTATGAAAAAACTGTTCATAGTAATACAGAACACAGACTGTAGCCCCTTTTCAGAACACAGAAGCATGTAACAGCATTCTTTTACACTTCTGGTCAGCAACTGCAAAAATCATTTCTGTAATTTGTGTCAAAAGGCATGAAATAAAGTATAGTTACCAACATTTAAAAAGAAAGCAAGAGGGGTATAGAAGGGATTGAGAAGAAAAATGTGGTGCTTGTAAGTGGGCCGTCTGTCTTTAACCATCCAGCAAGTGTCAGGGTAAGCAATAACCCTCAGCAAGTGTCAGGGCCAGCTATACCCCACAGAATGTTTCAGGGTCAGCAAAGACAAAGAAAAATGTGGTGTGGTAAGTGGGGCGCCTGCCTGGCAGAGATTGAGAGGAAAAGTGCTGCGTGCTAGGGACATGACCAAAAAGTGGGCAGGTCAATAAAGTGGGTGTTGTTTCTCGTTGTATGGTTTGTAGTGTGTCACCTTTCCCCTATGCTTTGCTATGATTTAAATAAAATAGGGCATTGCGGTGCACTAATAAGCTCCAGCAAGTGTCAGGGCCATCTATAAGCATACAGCAAGTGTCAGGGCCAGCAATAACCCTAAGCAAGTGTCAGGGTCAGCAATAACCCTCAGCAAGTGCCAGGGCCATCTATAACCCTCAGCAAGTGTCAGGACCAGCAATGTTAAACTCGAGCAAGTTAACTTCAAGCAAAACCCACAGCATGTTTCAGGGCCATCAAAGACAAAGCCTAGAAGTACTCCCAGAATGTTGGCCTGCAATAAGAAACCCCAGCTAGAGTCAGGACAAGCAATAAACCCCAACACATAATAACCCTTCATAATAATAGCCCCCAGACATGCACAATAATTAATAACTTCCATCTTCCATGAAGCTGCCACTCTCCTGTGCTGTCAATGAACCACAAGGCAACCAAAAACAGATATGACCCATTTAACACCCCAGGAGCAGCAGCAGCTTTGTGGTGCAGTCATGTGCGAGTACTTTGCCCGCTACCATATTCAAAATCCATTCAAAATGAATGGCGCCACCCAGTGGTACACTAGTTTCATCATGTGAGTTGAAAATGCACATTACTGGACACATATGTGTGAGTGGGCGATGATCCTGGTGTAATATGACATCTGTGGCACCATAGTAACATCCAGGAAGCAAACTGGTCTCTGCTTTCAGTCCCTCTTTCCAGCTCAAGTGTACCTTTCTTCAAGCAAGTCTCTTTGAAAGGAAACCTCTTACAAGTGGAACAGACTGCTGTTGCTGACCACTTCCTCTGAAAATGCCAGTTTTCTGACTGTCGTGCCAATCCACTGGCTTTAATACTTTCAGATTTGTGACCCAGGACAAGTAGGCAAATGAGGGGTTCTGATTGTGTGCTATAGACATCATGTAGTGTAACTAGTTCATATTTTCACATAGAAATGCAATTTAAAAAAAGCCATAAGACTATTGGTGAGCCTAACTGCATTGGAGAGCCATGATCAGTGTGCAAACTAGAGGAGAATAGGAATAAATGTGTTGGGCATTAAGGCCCCTTGGACAGCCCCGTGCCTGTAATCCTGTTATTTTGGAATGCAGCACTGCACCATGTCAAAGCTGTAGCAAGTGGGATTCGCGTTTGGGGTAGGGTTGCCACATCATCCCTTTAATCCAAGACACACATTAATTACACAGGTTCTGAGGCTGATTTAATGCAGATAAGGCACCAAGTGAGTTTAATTACCACCTTAATCAGCCACAGAACCCGTGTTATTAATGTGTGTCCTGGATGATGTGGCAACCCTAGTTTGGGGCCCTATGTGTTTGGGAACAGATACCAAGAATGCAGGTATTTTGTATTCTGGGCATTCGCCCCTAAATGCATAGAATGCACCCCAGAACATACCAATTGGTACATCCAGCCGCAGTGTAATTCAGCCTGCCATGGACTTTGACAGGCAGAAGGGCCAGTTGCACCTGTGCCTACCAGACACACTAAAATGTAGGCATCTAGACATCCCATGTGTAAGGGGCCTAAGTGGTCAAAGGAACACCTTGCCAGAGGGAAACATGGAGACTGCAAATACTGACCTTCTTCTGAAAATGCTAATTGCCTGGTGGAACACAGGTTACACCCCCTGCAGCCTGGTGCATTGGTCCTGACATTGGTCTTGTCTATCTGCATCAAAGGCCTGCACTTACCCCCAGAAACAAGCACCTACCTGTTGTGGCTGGACTGTGCACTTTCTGGCATTTCACAGATGAGTTTGCATGGGAAAATGTTTAACTCCAAACTATATTGACTGATAAACGTCTAGCTTTTTCTTTTGGACTTTGTAGTTTAGCGACTCAGGACCTTTGTCTTCATGGCACAGTGCAGCTTTGCAGAACTACAAACTTCAAGATCTACTGAATGGAGAGGAGACAACATTGGAGGGGAGTTCTGGGGGATGGAAAAGGGACTGGCAGGCGAGTAGTTGTAGGTCGTGGATGAGTTGCTAGGCTACAGCCTTTGAAGATCACTTTCATCATCACCTTCGTGAGGACTCTCACTGCTGATGAAAGTCTATAACAAGAGCCTATTTGAAGTCTCAGAATCTGATCGTGTTCATATATAGCAACCCAGGGGGGACATCCTGCGAGACCTGCAAATTGGAATTCAGGTTCCACGTTTAAGACATCTAACTGTGCAGTGACATTTTTTTTATACCGGCTCAGCTCTGACCACTGACTGGGCTACAAATATCAGGATCCTAATGGCACAAGTATATTTATGTATTGTGCAACATCAGGAATGCACTATAGCTGCATTACCAAATATACCTCCATTCTGTACAATGGGACAGTACGATACTAGCATATAACTACAGCAGTGGCAGCTGGAGCTCCAAATGTTTGGGGGGGGGGGGCACAAACAAACTGAAAAATGCAGAAAAAAAAACATCAATTGCAGCCTCACTGTGCCATCAATTGCAGCCACTGTGCCCATAAAATGCAGCCACTGTGCCCATTATATGCAGCCTGTGCCCATCATATGCAGCCTCTGTGCCCATCATATGCAGCCTGTGCCCATCATATGCAGCCCCTGTGCCCATCACATGCAGCCACTGTGACTGACCCCCCCCCCCGCTCGCCGCCTGACCGGCACTTACCCCATCCTGGTGGCGGGGCACGGCAGCCAGCTGTGGGACATGCAGCAGGTCAGACGACGGCTCTTGCATCCCCCATGCTTCTCTGTCCTTCCGTGCGTCTCTTCTTCTTCGTTAGTCTTCCAATCAGAGCGATTGTGCCTTCAGCCAATCAGGTGATGGGTATTAGACCCACGCCTCCTGATTGGCTGAGAAGCGGTTCAGTGTTAGAAAAGCAAATATTAATTTGCTTTTCTAACACACCTGGGTGGACTGCGAGCGCAATACTTTGCGCTCCAAGTCCACCTTTTTTAAAGCCAATTACAGCCTATGGCTCTAATCAGGTGCTTTAAAAAAAAAACACCCCCGCTGCTGTAATTCAGGCGTCCGGCCGGAAAAGGGAAAAAGGGCCGGACGCCTAAATAGGGGGTGGCTACAACGGCCATGGATAGATTCATGTTATGCATGAATCTATCCATTTTACATAGGGGGGGTGCCGCCTGTGCACCCTTAATGGTCACACCGCCACTGAACTACAGTGAGGGAAAAAAGTATTGGATCCCCTGCTGATTTTGTACATTTGCCCACTGACAAAGAAATGATCAGTCTATAATTTTAATGGTAGGTTTTATTTAACAGTGAGAGACAGAATAACAACAAAAATATCCATAAAAACGCATTTCAAAAAAGTTATAAATTGATTTGCATTTTGAAATAAGTATTTGACCCCTTCGCAAAACATGACATTTCTTGTAGTTGGCCACCAGGTTTGCACACATCTCAGGAGGGATTTTGTCCCACTCCTCTTTGCAGATCCTCTCCAAGTCATTAAGTGTTTCTAAACCCAGGACCCTGCATTTACTATATTCGGTCTCCCACACTACACAGAACATGGGAATGCAATTATTTTAGTAAATATAAACAGCTAAATACCTTTTCTCATCAGCTGTATATAGCAGTCTTGTGATTTCCTGGTGAAGCTTGTAGGATGAGTTTTCATATTACACTGAGCTGTCCTATGAGGCTGCAGGGCTCCTGACCCTCTGTCTGGACAGTGCTGATTGGCCCTGTGCTGATCACATGCACTCTCCCAAGAAAAAACAAAACTCTCTCTCATCAAACTGAGCATGTGCAGCCTGACTCCAAAGGCTCTGTCTTATCCAGATTTGTCCAGGGGGACAGTGCAGGGAGGGGAGCGTCAGAGAAGATAGGATCAAGCAGCCTTTTTACACAATGCAGAGGATTAACCCCTTAGGTTCCATTGTGAGTATAACAAGCATGCTTTACTGCATATACAGACTGATTTTACTGTCGTGGGTTTAGTAACACTTTAAGGTTTCGAGGCTGATGTTTGGTAACTCGAACCTTCAGCTCCCTCCACATATTTTCTATGGAATTAAGGTCTGGAGACTGGCTAGGCCACTTCAGGACCTTAATGTTTTTCATCCTGAGCCACTCCTTTGTTGCCTTGGCTGTGTGTTTTGTGTCATTGCAATGCTGGAATACCCATCCATGACCCATTATCAATACCCCGGCTGAGGGAAGGAGGTTCTCACCCAAGATTTGATGGTACATGGCCCCGTCCATCGTCCCTTTGATGCAGTGAAGTTGTCCTGTCCTCTTAGCAGAAAAACACCCCAAAGCATAATGTTTCCACCTCCATGTTTGATGGTGTTCTTGGGGTCAAAAGCAGCATTTCTCTTCCTCCAAACAAAGCGAGTTGAGTTGATGCCAAAGAGCTCGACTTTGGCCTCATCTGACCACAACACTTTCACCCAGTTCTCCTCTGCATCATTCAGATGTTCATTAGGAAATTTCAGTTAAAATTATTCAAATTTGATTACAAAACAATTCAAATTTTGTCAAAAAATTTAGTTTTGTTATTTCGGATTCATTTAAATCAGTTATTAGTAATACATCCGAATTTCCAAATAATGACAAATTTGTTCGCATATCGATTCAGAATGAAATGAACCGCGCGTCTAATTCCCTACTGTGTCAAAAGCTAAAAAAAAAATGTTTTGAGTTTAGAGTTTAGATTCACTATAAGAAGACCTTCAGTCGAAAATAACAAGATGAAAAATGGATAACATATTAAAACAGGGGTGTCCAAACTTTTTTCAGAGGGCCAGATTTAATAGAGTGAACATGCATGAGGGCCGACCATTTGGCCTGATATTCTTTGAACCATTAAAATTCAGTCTGTGTGTGTTCATCCGAGCACTAATACACTGCCCAACAAGAATTCTTTTGCCTGTTTGGCTGTGTTTGGTGAAGAGATGAGCTTGGGCGTGTTATTTGAATATATATATATATATCTCTTTTGTGGCCCCAAGGCATCCCTGAGGGCCGCTCAGGACTAAGAATGAGCTTGGGCTTGTTATTTGAATATAACGTATTTATCGGCGTATAACACGCACCTTCAGTTTAAGAGGGAAGTTTCAGGGAAAAAAATGTGTTTTAAATAAAGAATTGTGAAGCAAAATAAGGCTCAGTGCCCATCAATGCAGCCTCACCATTGCCATGAATGCAGGCTCACCATTGCATGAATGCAACCTTACCATTGCCATGAATGCAGCCTTACCAATGCAATCAATACAGCCTCACCATTGCAATCAATGCAGCCTTACTATTGCCATTAATACAGCCTTATCAGTGCAATCAATGCAGACTTTCCATTGCAATCAATGCAGCCTCAAATTGTGCCATGAAGGCAGCCTTACCATTGCCATTAGTGCAGCCTGATCAATGCCCATCTGCAGCCTCGGTGGGGACATGGAGGGAGCGGAACGAGCGCCGACAGATTACATACAGGAGAATGTCCTGTTTACTCAGTGGCCTCTTTAATACAAAGTCCCGCCTCCTATGATAGACAGAACAGTCCAGCCCAGGGGACGGGACTTCGTACTACATTGGCTGCTGAGTAAACAGGAGGTTCTCCTGTATGTAATCTGCCGGCGCTCGTACCGCCCTCTCCCTATCCCCTCCGAGGCAGCGCCGATAAATATAGTATATATATCCAAATCACTAGGGTGGCCATATTAAACCCGGAACGTGGGCTGCGATTGGCCCGCAGGCCGGACTTTGGACATGCCTGCATTAAAAGATAAAATAAAACCATTATCCTTCTTCAATCCAGAGATTTCCCCAAAAGTACATTTTCTCTGACACTAGATGCCCTGAGTCTGATGACCAGCATCATTCAATCTACTTCCTCTGAGTCCAGGTTGGCCTGTGACTGAACAGTAAAAGGAGAAGCAGCACAGTGGTGAGCTAATCTCTGTCTCTCTGCCTTCTCTCTCTATCAGCATGCTTATTGATGAACTGATTGGCTCCTTGGGCAGCTTCTCTCTCCCTTAGTCTGAACTCTGCTTAACAGTGACTACAGGAGGCTGATACCTGGTTAAATTCAGGAACTTACACTGCTTGCATTTGAAAAAATACATCACTTGACCCCCAGGCCAATTCTGACATTTCTCACATACATGTAGGGATGAGCCGAGCATAAGTTTGACTCAAACATCGGGTGTTCGCACATTTGCCGAATTCCGAACATTATGGGGTGTTCGCGGGAAATTTGAGCGTCCACAGAATGCCTCATAATGCACTGCAAGATCGCAGTGCATTGACGGCTGCTGATTGGCCAAAGCATGCACCTGACGTGCATGCTTTGGCCAATCACAGTGTGCTCTGCTGTGAGAGCCAGGGTGCCTTTGGCCAATCACGGCTCAGGGGGCTAAGTCCATGCCCCACACTATGTAATGTCATTTAAAATGTCATTTAAACTGCTTGCGGTTGTAATGTATTGCCGGTAATATACATAAAAACCATTGAAAAAAACAGCGTGAGTCCCCCCCCCCCCCGTCCATTAACAGGCTCTTCAGGTCCGGTATGGATTTTAAGGGGAACCTCGCGCCAAAATAAAAATAAAATGGCGTGGGGGTCCCCCAAAATCCATACCAGGCCCTTCAGGTCTGGTATGGATTTTAATATAAAGAGGGTACCCCCGAGTGTATGGGACTTTAATGGCAACCACAGAAAACATAAATATAAACAAGATTTATTGAAATTCACAATATCATTAAAAAGGATTATACATATTGCACAAAATATACAAAATTATACAAAATCACCAAAAGCAATGGTGTGGATGGTAATAATACATGACAGTTGTCCAGGTCTGGTATGAATTTTAAGGGGAACCCCGCGCCAAGATTTCAAAAAGAAATAGCGTGGGGGCCCCCCAAAATCCATACCAGACCCTTATCCAAGCAGGCAACCTTGCAGGCTGCAGGAAAGAGGGGGACGAGAGAACGCCCCCCCTCTCCTGAACCGTACCAGGCCACATGCCTCAAGATGGGGAGGGTGCTCTGGGGTCATGGGGACAGTTTTGGACAATTCCTTTATTAAAAAATTTTTTAAAAAGTGTCCCGCGATGTCCATCCATCTTCTATCATGGCGTCCGACGTCCAGAGATAAAAAAAAACTTAAAACTCCACCTCCATGGGAGGCGTCCCGCCGACTGCCACCTTTTCGCAATGACAGCTCTTATATATCCAAGGGCGGGGTCACCCAGTGACGTAAATTGATAAAGGACTTGTCAAAAACTGTCCCCTTTCATTTTTACTTTTTTGACACTTTTTTTGATGAATGAGTAGGAGTACAATGTACCCGATACCCATTCACATGGGGGGGCCGGGATCTGGGGCCCCCTTGTCAAAGGGGGCTTCCAGATTCCGATAAGACCCCCGCCTGCAGACCCCCACAACCACCGAGCAAGGGTTGTGGGGAGGAGGCCCTTGTCCCTATCAACATGGGGACAAGGTGTTTTGGGGGGGACCCCAAAGAACCCTCCCCATGTTGAGGGCATGTAGCCTGGTACGGTTCAGGAGGGGGGCCCTCTCTCACCCCCCATTTCCTGCGGCCTGCCAGGTTGTGTGCTCAGATAAGGATCTGGTATGGATTCTGGGGGGGACCCCACTGCATTTTTTTTTATTTTGGCGTGGGGTTCCCCTTAATATTCATGTAAGACCCAAAGGGTCTGGTAATGGACTGGACTGGAGGGACCCATGCCGTTTTTTTCAATGATTTGTATCTATATTGTCGTGATCTGACAATATATTACAGCCGCAAGCAATTTTAAATGCCATTTTTTCCTTTAGAAACGTCACTTTGCTGTGGTACTGTTGTGAACATGGGAAAAATGCGCTACGTTACAGGCAGACAAAGGAGACCCCCCCAGGCACAATATTTAAAGGAATATTTAATTTTTATTATTTCACTGTAAGCATTATTAAAGTCACCGCTCCTGAAAAAACAGACGTTTTTAAAACTTTTTTTTGCTTTGATACATGTCCCCTGGGGCAGCACCTAGGTCTCCATACACTTTTTTGGCAATAACTTGCATATAAGCCTTTAAAATTAGCACTTTTGATTTTTCACGTTCGTGTCCATAGACTTTAATGGCATTTGCAAGTTCGCACAAATTTTTTACCTGTTCGCATGTTCTGCTGCGAACCGAACCAGGGGGTGTTCGGCTCATCCCTACATACATGTAAAAATCGGCATTTTTTTTTTTTTTTTGCTAGAAAATGACTTAGAACCCCCAAACATTATATACATTTTCAAGCAGAAGCCCTGGAGAATAAAATGGTTGTTGCATCTTTTTATGCCAAACGATATTTGTGCAGCGGTTCACAAACAAAATATTTCAGTTGATGAATTTTAGTCAACACAAACACAATATAATACCCAATTCTTTGGTAAAATATGCAAGATGATGTTACGCTGAGTAAATAAATACTGAATATGTCATGCTGTAAAATTGTGCATGCCCGCGGAATGGCAACAAAGTACGGTACATTAAATTATCCATAGGTCATGCTTTAAAGGCCTTTACAGGTTATCTGTTTAGAGTTACACAGGAGGTTTATTGCTCTCGCTCTGGCGTTCGTGGCGATAGAGTGCATCCGGAAAGTATTCACAGCGCTTTCCACATTTTGTTATGTTACAACCTCATTCCAAAATGGATTACGGTAAGTTCATTATTTATTAAAAAAGAAAAAAGAAAAAAAAAATCTCCTGTACATACGTATTCACAGCCTTTGCTCAATAGTTTGTTGAAGCACCTTTGGCACCAACTACAGCCGCAAGTCTTTTTGAGTATGATGCTACAAGCTTGGCACACCTATTTTTTGGGCAGTTTCTCCCATTCTTCTTTGCAGGACTTCTCAAGCACCATCAGGTAGGATGGGGAGCATCGGTGCACAGCCATTTTTAGATCTCCCCAGAGATGTTTAATCGTGTTCAAGCCGGGGCTCTGGTTGGGCCACTAAAGGACATTCACAGAGCTGTCCCTTAGCCACTCCTTTGTTATCTCGGCTGTGTGCTTGGGGTCGTTGTCCTGTTGGAAGAAGAACCTTCGCCTGAGTCAGAGGTCCAGAGTGCTCTGGAGCAGGTTTTCATCAAGGATTTCTCTGTACATTGCTGCATTGATCTTTCCCTCAATCCTGACTAGACTCTCAGGTCCTGTCGCTGAAAAAAATCCCCACAGAATGATGCTTCCACCACCATGCTTCACTGTAGGGATGTATTGGCCCGGTGGTGAGCGGTGCCTGGTTTCTCCAGACATGACTCTTGCCATTCAGGCCAAAGAGTTCATTCTTTGTTTCATCAGACAAAAGAATTTTGTTTCTCATGGTCTGAGAGTCCTTTAGGTGCATTTTGGAAAACTCCCACTTGGGCTGTCATGTGCCTTTTACTGAGGCTTGATTGGTGGAGTGCTGCAGAGATAGTTGTTCTTCTGGAAGGTTCTGCTCTCTCCACAGAGAAATGCTGGAGCTATGTCAGAGTGACCTTTGGTTTTTCGGGTCACCTCCCTGACATCGGGTCACCTGCCTGACTAAGGCCCTTCTCCCCTCATTGCTCAGTTAGGCCGGGCGGCCTTCTCTAGAAGAGTCCTGGGGGTTCCAAACTTCTTCCATTTACGGATGATGGAGGCCACTGTGCTCATTGGGACCTCCAATGCTGCAGACATTTTTCGGTACCCTTCCCCAGATCTGTGCCTTAAAACAATCCTGTCTCTGGGGTCTATAGACAATTCTTTGGACTTCATGGCTTGTTTGGGCTCTGACATGCACTGTTAACTGTGGGACCTTATATAGACAGGTGTGTCCCTTTCCAAATCATGTCCAATCAACTGAATTTACCACAGGTGGACTTTAATCAAGTTGTAGAAACTCAAGGATGATTAGTGGAAACAGGATACACCTGAGCTCAAAATTGTGATTTTTTATTTTTTTATTTTTAATAAGTTTTGCAAAGATTTCAAACAAACTTTTTTCGCAATGTTATTATGGGGTATTGTTTGTAGAATCTTGAGGAAAATAATTAATTTAATCCATTTTGGAATAAGGCTGTAACATAACAAAATGTGGAAAAAGTGAAGCACTGTGAATACTTTCCGTATGCACTGTACCTCAAATAAGTGGTTCAATTGCTATTTACATATGTGTACAGGATCAATCAACTTTATTGCTATCACAAGAAATGAAGAACATCACTTGCGATAGCGTGAGCTGTGGCACCTCCAAAGATCTGGGGTGTAGATCAGCTGCTTTAAAAGCTGATGAAATCCTCATTGCTTCCGGTTTCTGATATCGCAGAGTGGGAAGAACCACGTCAGTTCCCCTCACTCTGTGCAGGTAAGCCGATGCTGCCGGTCAGATCAGTCCTGGGCTCCCTGCAAGGATGGGAAACGCCAGGAACAGCGGTAGCAGCCGGGGAGGGGTGGGGGCCATCTTCCACCGCCTTTTAAAGTGACTAAGTGGCTCTGAAGCCATTGAGATCACTTTTGCCTAAAAGAGAATCACCAGCTGAAAAGACTAGTACCAGGATCATGGTTGTAGCTGCAACCTCCTGTTATAATCACCTCAATAAAAGCCTGTATATATACATTTGGTGGTATTGAGGTGGTTAATAATGTGTTAATAAATACAGAGCTGCATTAATTTGTTTCTTTTTATATCTGCCTAGAAATCACCTTTAAAACCTATGCCTATCTGCAGTCAATTTTCCTTTTTTGGGGGTATAAAATAGTTAGGCTTTGAAAGAGGCTCAAACTCTTCCCCAATTTTTTCAGAAAATAGTGCTTGGCTGTAAATGTTGGGGAGATTTTGTAAATGTTGGGGAGATTTCTCATCACTCATAATCCCTAGAACACCCTGTTTCTGCGACAGGATGTTAGGATGACATCTGCATCAGTACAATGTGAATGAAGAGTACTATAGTGATGCCACCTTAGAGAATGGGTCCATGATGCCCTGCATTCAAGGTCTGTCCTCAGTCATTTGGGTTGAGTGACCTTGCGGGCAAAAAGATGTTACCGCAGGGAAACAGCACTGGACTAAATGAGAATTAAAGCCCGTTTTAATTTTTGTTTTCGATTTTTTTTTTTTTCACTGGCTAGAGGACGTTTTTAGGGAAAAAAAATAGCAAGTTAGGCTTTAAGCTTACATATCATCTCTTTAAAGGGGTGTCTACACTTCCTGTTTCTATAGACAATGTTTACAAAGGATAGAACTCCACAGAGCACACCACATAGCATGAAAAATATTTACTGAATGTATCATTATGAAGCTGTATATTATATTTAGCTGATGAAGTACACAATTGCCAGATTGCGTGACCCTAAAAGCTGCTAGTATCTTTTTCTTATGCCCTGTATATTTGCACTCAGCTGTAATCAGCAGCAAGCACCTGCCCAAGATGTGTTTTTCTGGGTTGGATTAATTAATTGGGTGCGGGAAGTTGCTTTAATATGCCCTACACCTGCTATAACCATAGATAGGGATAATAGAAAAAGTGAGAACTGGAGAGAGAGAGAGAGAGAGAGAGAGAGAGAGAGAGAGAGAGAGAGAGAGAGAGAGAGAGAGAGAGAGAGAGAGAGAGAGAGAGAGAGAGAGAGAGAGAGAGAGAGAGAGAGAGAGAGAGAGAGAGAGAGAGAGAGAGAGAGAGAGAGAGAGAGAGAGAGAGAGAGAGAGAGAGAGAGAGAGAGAGAGAGAGAGAGAGAGAGAGAGAGAGAGAGAGAGAGAGAGAGAGAGAGAGAGAGAGAGAGAGAGAGAGAGAGAGAGAGAGATGGACTGGTGTTCTTCCTAAAGACTTTCTTCTACAAGCCCACTGCAGCAAATAATTTTATTTTGCCATAAATATGCCACAATATGACATAAAAACAAGGTTTGTTACTTTCCTGTGATTTCTTGAAGTACAGTACAGGACACAGGGTTATTGGATGACCATGGGTTATATGCAGCTAGCTTAAAGTGATTAGACACTGCAGGAACATCCCCACTCTCAGAAAGTCAGAGCAGAACTTAAGGAGGAAGGAACAATGTCCTGGTGGATGTGGGAAACCACCTTGGGGAGAAAGAGAGCATTAGAACATTGCTACCCTTTTGCAGAAAAAGAAAGATATCATCGCTTCTAGGAAGGCCGATTGAGAAAGAACATCTCCTCCATGTTGGAAGCAACAGGTGCTGGCAATGCTTGTACAATGAAGTAATTGGAAAAAGTCCTGGACAGCCGCACTCAAAATGATATGTTGACTTCATTATGATTAAGTACTGACTACAGTGTGAAACGCGTCAGCTTTCCTGCATTTTTCTGCTGTGGCATGTATCTTTGATGACTTTTATTCAATAAAGGCAACATATCATTTTGAGTGCGGCTGTCCAGGACTTTTTCCAATTACCCTTTTGCAGAACTAGGAAATGTTCTTTACAAGATAAAGCTACTAAGTCAGAGACCTGCAGCACAGAGGTGATAGCAACAAAAAAACACCTTGCAAGTGAGATCAGATAAGGGAATAACCAGAATGGCTTCAAAAGAGTTGAAAGAATAAGGTTAAGACCCCCAGAGCTACAGGGAGAAGCACACAGAGAGCCATGTCTACATAGGGGCCAGCAGTCTCTGAAACAGAACAGCCAGGACTGAGATTTGCTCGCTTGATGGTACTCAAGGCCAGATACTGGTCCAAACCAGACTGGAGAAAGGACAGGATGTGCCCCACTGAGTACTTCCTAGGATAACATTTCTTAGTACCCACAATCCACAAGGGATATTTGTGTAGCATAGTTTGATCAATTGTTAAACTGCTCTAACGTCAGACATGCGTGCTCCGCATCAATAAGGGTAACAATAGTATCCTTAAATTTGGTGAGATCCTATTTTTGAAACTTCATCCTGTTACCATGTTCAAGGTTGCCCTTCTCATTGATCCTTGTCCTACTCTATATGTTTAAAATGTAACCATCTGGTGTACAGCATCATTTACATTATCTGTACTTCTAAGGTTGTAATTGTTACAGCAGTCTGTACTCCAGAATCTACCACGCTCTACCTGGATGTACTTCCTATACATTATTGCTATGCCTTGTTTGTACTACACATTCATGTTGGATGTACCCAGGTTCTGCTGTAGTTATATCTCCTGCCTCTGTAAACTGTATACGTACCATGTGATATATATCTGATACATCCTGTATATTGCCCAATGGCTTGAAAAAAATAATGTATAAAAAAAAAGTTTTGGTGAGATCTCAGCAGACGGTGCCTCATCCTAATCCAATTCCTCCTTTTCTACCTCCTCCTCAGGCAGCACAGCAGCTGCAAGGGTAAAGTCAAAGAACGACTTAGAGAATGAAGGGGCTCACTTGCAAATCAAATGAGTATGGGGTACAAAGTACTTCTACTGATTCACCAAAAAAGTGAATAAAGACACTACACGAGTTTTTGACAATTCCTTTATTAGAAAATCAAAAATCAAAACAATGTCCCTCGGTATAGATCCATCATCAAGCACGCCGTCCATTACAGTTGGGGACATCACATGGGGGCAGGGGGGTCACCCGATGATGTCATTGGGTGACTCCGCCCCTTGGCTATTTAAGAAATGTCAGACGAAGGAGCAGGCAGTTGGCGGGGAGCCTTTGACCAGTTTTTTTTCTTTTTCCGGGTCCGGCGGTGCGGCGGGTGGCATGATTGATGATGGATCTACATCGGGGGGACATTGTTTTTTATTTTTTAAAAAAGAACTTGTCAAAAAATTTGTGTAGTGTCTTTATTCACTTTTTACACTTTTTTTTGGTGAATGTGTAGGGGTACTATGTACCCCATACTAATTCACATAGAGGGGGCCAGGATCTGGGGGCCCCTTGTTGAAAGGGGCTTCCAGATTCCGATAATCCCCCCACCCGCAGACCCCTACAACCACTGCCCAGGATTGTGGGGATGAAGCCCTTGTCCTCATCAACATGGGAACAAGGTGCTTTGGGGTGAGGGGGCAGAGCCCCCCTGCCCCAAAGCACTTCCTCCATGTTGAGGGCATGTGGCCTGGTATGGTTCAGGAGGGGGGCTCGCTTAACCCCCTCCCTTTCCTGGCCGGCCGGGCTGCATGCTCGGAGAGGGGTCTGGTATGGATTTTAGTGGGGACCCCACGCCGTTTTTTTTAAAATGTTAAAATCCATACCAGACCCGAAGAGCCTGCAATGGATTGGGGGGGTTACCCCACGCTGTTTTTTTTCAGAATTTTCTATTGCCGGCATTCTTTTCTTTACATTCATCTGTCAGCGCGAAGCCCGCTGACAGCTGATGACTCCTCGGTCGTAAAGAACGCTGCGGCCAGATTAATAATCAGCTATTCTTCATACAGAATTCGAGTTGGCTGATCATTTTTCGAGGGATCCAAATTCGAATCATTCGTAACATTTGGAATTTGTTCGAAAATTAATAAACTAAACAAAATGAAATGAAATTAAACAAATTCTGAAACGAATCAACGAAATGAAATTAGCAACATAACAAATCTATCTGAAACTAAACAATTTTTTTCATTCTGCACATGTCTAACACTCACAACCTTCACTGCTGTGGAGAGGGAAGGGTGAAGCCTTCCGTGGCAGGCACTGTGGGCTGCTGGTATCCAGGAAGCGTCTAAAGATCACTGTGATGTCTGTGGGAGCTGGGAGCAGCATTGTCAACTGGAGGACCAGTGAGACCGAGGATGCACAGACACAAGGGCGGCCACGTGCATCAGATCCTGTGACAGAGGGAAGCCAAAAAGGATCCAAATTTAAAACAACAATGCTCCTGCTCCATAGCTGGGACACATAGTTTAAAAGAGTTTCAGACCAAACTATGCTACAAGACACCAGGAAATTGAGACAGCAGCATGCGTGGGACCAGGAAAGGGCACTAAGCCCATAACTTACCAAGGCAGATGTCTTCCTCAATCAGCCCCATCCTCACTTCACCCTCCTGAATGGGTATACCCTCAAAGAAATCTTCAGGTGCAGGGCACCACTGCTGATGGACTACAGCCCTGTATAGCACCCTGCATGTATCTCAGCATGGTTCGCTATGTGCCAAGGTGAGAACCCACGCAGGATCCGTTGCCCGAAACAATGGAGGCTAGCTACACAACTTTTGCCAGGTCAGGTCAGGGTATGGTCCCTCAACCCACAATGGTTATGTTGGAACCAAAAAATAGAAGAGTCTTGAGAAAAAAACGAAATGCAAACGAGAGGTAAGTGGAAGGAATGTGTCTTCACCTAAGGACATTAGCAAAAACCTGAGGCTTGCTGGGAGTGGAAGGGGTTTTATAAGGGAAGTCCCTTCAGCTTTTTTTTGCCAGTGGGCAATCACCTGGCACTCCCATTAAAGCAGATACAAAGTCTTACCACAAAAACATACTTGACCCTTACAACAATTATGAAAAAAAATACCACATTTTTTTTTTTTAATCTGCGGTCATGACCGCTGTCATTTTCTATTCAGTGTACTGTGCAGGGGCTGTGGGCATAGAGTGGCAGCAGTGCCAAGTGTTCCTTTCGCTGGTATTACTGCAGGCCACTGGACTTTTTTGGACAATGTGCAGCAGCTCTTGCAAAACATGAGGACTAAAAGGAGGAGGGCACACTAAAAAAAATGGTGTACTTTATTTATTTAATTATTTTACTCATTAGAAAGCCCTCGGCTCTCAATGTTATGTACTGAGATGAAGGGTGTAAAAATATTTAACCACAAGCTCCCCAAGGCAAGTCTGACATTTCTCTCATACATGTAAAAATCAGCATTTTTCTACTAGACAACATTTCAAAACTGGAAATGGCATAATGCTCGTCGCTTCTGGTTTCATAGACCATAGAGATGATTAGGGAACTTCTCTTTCTCCTTCATCTCTATAGTCAGCCGGCGAACCCACCGGTTTCAGTCCCGGCTTCCCAGTGGAACGGGAAAGCCCGGGAAGACAGCAGGAGGGGGGACCACCTTCTTCTACATGTAAAAGTAATCAAGTGGTGTATAGCTGCTTAGATTACTTTTACATGATGATTTTATGCTGGCTGTAAAAAGGTACCGGGGTCATGACCGCAGCTGCAGCCACGATCCCGGCATGACCATTGAACCTCTGGAACGTATGGGTACATCCTAAGGGTGGGAAGTGGTTAATCTCTTTTCAAAGCAGAGAAAGGCAGGCCATAGATTGTGGTTGCAGGAAAGAATATTGCTTGATTCCCCCATCCACACAGTCATTGTTGATGGGGCAATCCCTCCCATGGAGCTATTGACAGGGGGGGCATGGAGAGCTGTCTCTGCCGGGAGAACACAGGGATTATTGCTAGAGGCTATAACCACTTGCAATAATTGCATGCTGGAAATCCGACATGCTGGTTGTACCCAAGTGGATCGATGGATTGACTTGGGTACAATCAATCTGCCAACAGATGGATCGAATCTCGGCTGGTCCCTGCTGAGATTTAAACCATCTATGACCTGCTTAAGATTCTTCCTGAAAAAACCTCTACATTCCAAATGCTGAGGCTGACAGTTGTAGTGGGGAGGGTGGGGAACCACCTAAACAAAGTGGTAATTATACTACAGTATCGTAGGAGTACATTGTAAGCATGGAAAAGGGGGCAAATACTGTTTGTATTAGTTACTGTGCCTTTCTTCTCTGCACCAGATATAAAAATCCCCCCACTTTGCAACTTATGATAAATAAAATGATTGTTAATGTGCAAAAAAAAGAAAAAAGAAAAACTGTACTATAAAAGCTTCTGCTTTTCAACAGGACCGGCTGTGTCTCTGTTACATTTACTATACAGATGTTGATGCCATCAGGCTAAATTATATTCTGTAATCTTGGAAGTGGTAACCTGCCAAAGCTGGTGATTAATAGGGTGCGAGTAATGTTGGGGCAAGGATTGCCAGTCTGCATCATGAAATAAAATATAGTGTACTTTGATGTGCTTCTTTTAAATGCTTTGCACATATGGAAAGGCCAATCGTACTGGTTATTGCAAAATCTTTAATAAAAAGTAAAACCGATGTCCCTGCCACATCATAAACTGCCAGTTTTACTATGAGCACAAAAGAATGTTTTACGGAGTGATGATGAACTCGAACATTCCAAAGAGACGTCCTCAAGCTGACGCACAGTACACAATGCGTCCTATTCTGTTAAATGTCACCTTCCTAAAGAAAACAATATTTACGGTGGAATTCCAGTTTACCATATGTTCAGACAATAACACTGCACTGGAATTGTACGAAAATGAAGCAATGAAGGTGATAGTACAAGAACTACACACAATTCAGAGACCACGTTGTTGTTATCTGTAGCCTTGGAGACATCCATGTTCAAATATTAGCAGTTTCCTATTGAATTCAAAACGAAACAATAAATACGTTTGTGCCTGTAGTTACAATAACATCTCATGAGAAGACCAAGTATTAGGAAATCGATTGTATAATTTCATTCAATGCTTTCTTGGACTATAGTGACTGGATAAAACAATATGAAACACCAAAAGTGCTGAAGTTCAGATAATCAAATCGGTATTGAAACCATGATAATAAAAGTTCCACAAAAATGTGAATAAAAGTATATGTATGGTAAAAGGCCAGAAAAAATCTTGGATGTCTCAAAGGAAGGGGTTCAAACCAGTAGGGTTTGAGTAGGTTGGCTGCTCCATTAACCAGTGGGAGACTATAGTGACTGAACCTGCCTTTCTTACGGTTTTGGGGGGACCTACCTTGATGGTAGTCTTTGTTTTGTTTTCAGTCCAGAAGTCTAGGCATCATTTATATTTCCATACAGTGTCCGCCATCCCTCTCTGCCAATCCCTCCACTGGCTTCCCATTGCCCAACGAATTAAAAATTTAAAACACTAACAATACCAAAGTCATTTACCACACTGCCCCAAGCTACATGACCAATCTTGTCTCCAAATATCACCCAAACCGTCCTCTCCTCTCCTCCCAAGTCCTTCTGCTCCCTTGTCTCCTCCTCCCATGCACATCTCCAGGACTTCTCCAGAGCCTCTCCCATCCTCTGGAACTCAGTACCCCAATCTTTCCTGTTATCTCCTTTTTTGTCCACTTTTTGGCAATCCCTGAAAACGTATCTCTTCAGGGAGGCCGATCCCGTCTTTAGCTAACAACTGAATCGTGTATGCCCCTCATCAGTTCATCAATCACAGTTACTACCTTTTGTTTCACCAGCCCCTCCCTATTAGATTGTAAGCTTGCAAGAGCAGGGCCCTCCTAACCCTCTTGTATTGAATTGTATTGTGACTGTATTGTCTCTCTTTATATTGTAAAGCGCTGCACAATCTGTTGGCGCTATATAAATCCTGTTAATAATAATAATATTTAAATACACTTAAATTCAGTTCATTAAATGGTTATTTAAAAAAGAAATAGCACCCTACAACCTCCCCACCCCCTGCTGCACTTACCTCTGTGGGTGATGAGCTGTCAGTTCCCTGCACAGCTGGTGTAACTATCCAGGGATTTGAAATCCCAGCTCTTCTTGCCATTCTTTCTGCAGGGTTTCTGGGATGGTTCAGAGCGATTCTGATTGGTCATCACTGGCACAGAAAATCACTCTGATCCATCCTGGAAGCCATGCAGAAAGAAGGGAGAGAAGAGCTGGGATTTCAAATCCCCGGACCACTACACCGGCTGCATGGGTACTGACAACTCATCACCCATGGAGGTAAGTACAGCAGGGACTGGGGGGTGGTGAGGGTGTAGGGCGTTAGCTCACGTACATTTCATGGCCAAGCTGGCCCAAGCACTCTAATTCCATGACTAAACAATGTTGCACTGGGTGAGCTGTAATATACTGCGTCAGAATTAGCTCCACACAGTAGGCAACGTTGTGTTCCGGAAGTAGTAGACTTCCAGTCTGCTGCTGGAATTAAAGAAAGTTGGACTAAGTGCTTCACCGCCAAACAAGCCTTGTATCTTTATTAGTGAGTGAAAGGCTTCCTCTGATTGGCCAAGGTTGAGAAGCAGGATAATGACATCACAATTTTCACCTCAGCCAATCAGGGTAAACCTTGTATTTTGTGATAAAATAAGACTGTGTTAGCCATACAGGGTTGATTTAAGTTCTGGCCAGGATGACCAGAGGCTCGAAGGGCAATAAATCTACACTGCTAACTTGATATGTGGCCGTTTAAACAACGGCTTGGCACATAATGAATATTTTTACATTTTTAGAGAATACCCTGGTAACGGAGCTAAACAAATTCCGCTTACTGCACAGCCTGCAATAGGGGATCTGTGACTAGTGACAACAGTTCTGAAGTCTCCTGTATGTCTGACGTCAGCTCTTCTCAACTCAAAATATCACAGGGGATGCAGGGTCAGTGCCAACAGCGACCCCCACAATCATTAATGAAATGAAAAATTTGTGTGTGAAGATAACACTTTTCTATGTGAGTGGCACTACATATTTCTTGATGATGTCCATGTGACAAAACGCATAGAGGCGGAGCTTCCACCACCTTTCTTCCTGCCAAATAATTTCCAGTGATTGGAACGCACACCTGGCTCCTGGTTACGGTGGTGCAGGTTACCATTCTTTATCTGCGGGCTGTATTAGTGCCAAGCGGGCACTAAATAATGTAAGAGGGAGGCCACCTATTTGTCTTTATGTTGTTTATGTATTATTAATAAACCTACTACACTATCAGATATTTCTTCTTCTCCTGAGCTGTTTTGATACGTGTGAGATGCATGGAAGGAACATTTCCTAATTGTCTAAGCTGATTCCTGTTTGGAATACGTGAAGGTGAAAAAAGTGCTTACTGACTGCTTTTGATTAAGTGATCACTGGGCATCTGGTGGGTGTCTATTGTGCACTTCAGTCACTGGGTGTCTTTCACGGTGTGGACAAGAAATTTTGAGTTGGATTAATCTATGGACTATATTTTATTTTTTTATTCAATTAGATAACAATTTTTTTCTTTTGCAGTGGTATTCACAGATCTTTAGATTGTGGTGTTTATTATTTTTACGTATGCACATTTTTTTTTAGGTATATTATGGAATACTTTCTGGTTTGCAATTCTGGACCACATAATTTAAGAATTTCAGTTTTTTTTTTCCTATCATCAGATGTAATTGAAAATACATCAAAGACAGTGGGTTTGTTTACCACTAGCGCCCCCTACATCTCACATTCACTCAAAATTTTCTGTTTAAATTGCCTCAAGGATTGTTCTTACAGGGCCCCTTCCACCCCAGGGCCCCATAGCAGTTGCTAGGCTTCTACAGCTATTGAGATTTACCCTACTTTCCTGTTGTGCCTATAGGAAAGGAAGTCAAGGGAAATCTATTGAATTGGACTCAGATGGTGCAAACATAAATAAAAACGGATGGGGTTTTAAACACTCCCTACTCTATTCAAAAGAAAAAAAAATGGTTTTAGATATATTTACCGCCCTTCATGACCAGGGTATTTTTTGCGATACGGCACTGCATTACTTTAACTAACAATTGCGCGGCCGTGTGACCCTGTACCCAAATAAAATTGATGTCCTTTTTTTCCCCACAAATAGAGCTTTCTTTTGGTAGTATTTGATCACCTCTGCAGTGTTTTATTTTTTGCGCTATAAACAAAAAAAAAGACAATTAAAAAAAAATATATATATAAATATTTTTTTACTTTCTGCTATAAAACATATCCCATTAAAAAAAAAAAAAATCTAATTTCTTTATCAATTTAGGTCAATTTGTATTCTGCTACATAATTTTGATTAAAAGAAAAAAATCACAATAAGCGTATATATTGATTGGTTTGCACAAACATTATAGTGTCTACAAACTATGGAATAATTTTAATTATTTATTTTTACTAGTAGTGGCGGCAAAAATGCGACTTATAGCGGGACTGTGATTTTGCCGCGGGCAAATCGGACACTAACTGACGCTTTTGTGACTTTTTGGGGACCAGTGACACTAATACAGTGGCCAGTGCTAAAAATATGCACACTACTACTGACACTCTCTGGGAAGAGGTTAACACCATGGGGCGATCAAAGGGTGCCAAACTGTGCCTAGCTGGTGTTTTACTACTGTGGGGGAGGTGTTTGTACTAGGGGAAGGCATGGATCCTTGCCCCTGCTTTGCAGAAACACACGATCCATGCCTTCTGTACTGATAGACCGCCGTTCTGCCTCTGTACTGAAGCATCTGCTTGTGGTGGGCGGACGTCGAGTACACCGTACCAACCGATCAGGTCCTGCTATGTATAATAACAGCAGGAGCAGGCCGCCCGTCGTGCGCCTCTGACCCGGAAGTGCAGGATCACGTACTAGGTACGTGATCCTGCGAAGCAGAACCGCCTTGTATATGTAAGTTATATGGTCGATAAGCGGATAAATGATGAAATATAAATCCTTCATAAGTAAGCCTATACAGTTAAAATAAGTAAATTCTGAACAGTCTGCATTAGCCCAATTATGACAGGTTCATTTTTGCTTCTGACAAGTCCATAGATATGTGGCATTCTATCTTGGTTTGTTGTAATTTACATTACACCTCAACATCACCCTTATCTAGGGAGGATAATAGAGCAAGATCTGAGAAATTCCAGTCCAACCTTTTATTTCCAGATGGTGCTCTGGCCCCATACATCATCCTAATCACTGGATCCTGTCAAAGTGGAAGATAGATTGGTATCTTTATCTCACTGAGGAAGGGCTCTCATTTAATAGAGTTACTCATATGAATTATACAGAGGGAACACAAACTAGGAAAAAAAATATATAAAAACTGGTCATTTTCCTTGTGCCCATCTTGGGGAAAACATCATTAAATGGCAGGATAGACTTTGCACAAACTGTACTAATCACATTAGAAAATTGCTTGTAGTGCAATTATGTTATCCATTCGGGTGATCTAATTTTGGCACAAACTTTTGTGGGAATACGTTTTAAAATATAAAAAACAAAGAACATTAAGCTCTCCTAATTTGCATGTGGCATTGTGGTTCTATAGTGGATAAAATGAAGGTTACATACATAGCTCTAAATATGTGTAGCAGTGTCTTGTGTGTTTGGGGGGGGGGCAGGAAGGTCTGCCTGATCACGTGACCACTGTGATTGGCTGTCACAGTAGTCATATGATCAGAAGCAGCAGGCTGTCTTTAACATCTCATTCACTGATCCGGGAGGTTGCAGTGAGAAAACCCCTGCTCCCTATAGACACATATGTGCACCCTGCGGGGGTTAAAGCCCACACCTTTGCCACCACACATATGCGCTACGTGGGGTTACAGTGCATTTCTACCTTTCCAGCACAGCTGGGATAACATCTACTGAAAGTCATTTTTTCAACTTTCCATCTATTAAATCTTCTGCCCTTGTTGTTTTAACTTTGGACAGTAAAACATTTTTTTCTATCAGTAAATACCTTCTACAGCCCACTTCCTCTTTCTTGTCTGGTCATTAGTCTAGGCTTATGACATCATGCACAGCTCTCTCCCTCACTCTCCTGAGAGTTTGCCAGAAAGGGAGGGGGAATGAGTCAAAAGAGGGCCAATGAGAGCTGCAGAGCTGGAGGTGTGCCTCTGTGCGTCTGTGTAAGTCTAGGAAGTGAAAAGGCAGCAGCTTCAGCTGCCCACAGTTAAAATGGTTGCAGCCAGACGCAGCTGCACGGCGGTGGGAACCGATGCGCGGGTCTGTTGGCCGCAAAGCTTGACGACCACCCTCGATCACTCTTAAGAGAGGCAGAACCGGGATCTGCCTATGTAAACAAACAGATCCCCATTCTGACAGAAGAGTAGAGAGAGATTGTCTGTTCCTGGTGATCAGGAACAGCGATCTCTCTCTACTCCCAGTCAGTCCAATCTCCCCACAGTTAGAAACACCTCACAGGGAACAAACTTAACCCTTTGATCGCCCCCTAGTGTCATTTATACAGTGATCCGTGGATATTTTTAGCTCTGATCACTGTAATAATATCACTGGTCCCAAAAAAGTGTCCAATCTATCCATCGCAATGTCACAGCCCTGCTAAAAATTGCTGATCACTGTCATTACTACTAAAAAAAATAATAATAAAAATGCCATAAATATGTCCCCTATTTTGCAGACGCTATTGCGCAAATCAATATACGCTTATTGCTTATTTTTTTTTACCAACAATTTAAAGAATACATATTGGCCTAAACTGATGAATAAATTTGTTCTTTTACATTTTTTATTGGATGTTTTATAGCAAAAAGTAAAAAATATTGTTTTTTTTTTTTTCAAAATGGTCACTTTTTTTTGTTTATAGCGCAAAAAATAAAACCGCAGAGGTGATCAAATCCCACCAAAAGAAAGCTCTATTTGTGCTACAGCATCGCAAGCACACGCAATTGACAGTTAAAGTAAAGCAGTGCCCTAGCGCACAAAGTGGCCTGGTCATTAAGGGGGTAAAACCTTCAGGGGCTGAAGTGGTTAACACATAGCATTTCTTTTTTTTTTTTAATTTCAGATTTCTGCTTACCTTTTTTTTGTACTTGCTCTTTTTTGAAAGCTCCAAAACTGCAGTTTTACCCTTCTATGTAATGTTGAGGAGGGGGCGGCAGAGCTATGTTTACCATAATTAACCCTGGCTGTACTGTGCTGGCAGAACTCATTATAAGTTGTATTCTGATATGCACGCTTTCTGCCCTAACAAAGGTTTAAATACACTACTGTGCAAAAGTTTTAGGCAGGTGTGAAAAAAGTGCTGTAAATTAAGAATGCTTTTATAAATAAAAGTGTTAATAGTTTATATTTATCAATTAACAAAATGGAAAATAAATGAACAGAAGTGAAATCCAAATTGAAGCAGAGCATCGCTGCATCTGAGCACCACAGACCAAAAACACAATTTAATTCATTTTTAATATTCAAAGCAAACTCCCCATCCATCCACGTTTCTATGCTTTATTTTTAAACACAGTGAGGTCCAGCCTATGAGGTGAGGGTACACCTATTTGTGCACAGCGGTGGTGTTTGCTCATAGTTTCATGGTGAGGATTTAAAGTCATGGTAAAGATGTTATGACACATTGTGGATTTATTGTTTGCTGGGACTATATTTTGTGATACTTCATTCTTTATTGGAGTAAAAGAGAAATGTGTTTTTTATATGAAACTGCTATGAACACATACTGTTCACACATGAATAAATGGTTCCTGAACATGTGTTTTATTTAGCGACATGCGTTATGCATATGTATATTTGTTTTATTATTTAGGTATGTAAAAACGTTTTTATATAAGTGTAGAGGATTTATTTGGTTTTTAAACTCTGCATGTTGTAAGTGAGGAGTACTTCACTAATTTTTGAATTAATATTTGCCAAAATGCAGCCCCAAACTTGCAAGGAACCTCCACCATGCTTCACTGTTGCCTGCAGACACTTACTATAGTACTGCTCTCCACCAGCCCATCGGTGGACAAACTGCCTCCTGCTACAGCCAAATATTTCACATTTTAATTCCCCAGTCCAGGGCACCTTCTGCCATTTTTCTGCACCCCCAAAAGACACAGTAGGGCTTATTTTCAGGGTAGGTCTTACCAAGAAATTGTGCTGTCTTCTCTCCCCCTCTCTCTCCCTGCCTGTCAGGAATCCCCAGTGTGAACTGAGTTAAAATGCTTGTAAAATCCTATAATCCACCCTATTACTGTAGTATATAATATACAATGTGTGTGTTTCTGTAATATAATAGTGCCAAATAACTTCGTTATATCGCCGTTCTGCGCTTCCGTGACCCGCCAGAGCTCTCTTCCCTACAATTATATTACAAAAAAACACACATTGTACATTATATACTACTGTAATAGAGTGGATTATAGGATGTTACAAACATTTTAAACTAGGGCTTATTTTCGGGGTAGGGCTTATATTGCAGCCCTCCTGGAAAATAACGCTAGGTCTTATTTTCGGGGAAATATGGTAGTTGAGTCGCTTAGTCTTGTCTCCACATCGGAGGTATGGCTTTTTGGCCGCAAATCTTTCATGAAGACCACTTCTGGCCAGACTTCTTTGGACAGTAGATGGGTGTGCCTGGGTCCCACTGGTTTCCACCAGTTCTGTGCTGATGGCACAGCTGGACATCTTCCAATGTCAAAGGGAAGTAATTGTGATGCGTTTTGAATCGGCTGCATTTAAGCATAATTTAACCCAGACTATGAAAAACTGTCATCTACTGAGCATTCTCCAGTTTCAGTTCAGTTCTAAGCTGTTCATTTCTTCCTCATCTCTGTAACCAACATGAGTCCAATGGGGCATACACACGATCGGAATATACGATGAAAAGCTCCCGTCTGACTTTTCTGCCGGACATTCCGCTCGTGTGTATACGGCATTAGACTGTGGAGCAGAGCAAGTTAACTTGTTATGCGCAGTGTGGACTCAATGGTCACTAGAGTGGACTTAGCACCTTAGCATAAGCCAGGGACAGTCACAGGAGGGAGGGACTGGGTGGTCTGGCCTGGGACTGGGGGCTGCCTGGGGGTCAGTGCAGTGGCCGCCCCAGCGCGGGAGAAAAAGCACAGAGCTGAGGAGGAGGAAACAAGGAAAGAAGGTGCTGCTGGCCTGGGCACCTACCTAGGTGTTTTAGCATGTGAGATAGATAATATTAATGATTGCATGAACTCATTCAGGAAAACATGGGCTGGTTTTGTGTTGCAGTTTGGGCACTCGGGCTTAAAAAGGTTTGCCATCACTGACCTAGACCTTTCTGAATGGCACAAACCGGCACAGAGGGCCTCCAAGTCCCTCATAAATACCTCCACGTTTGAAGATAATTATTACAGGGGTAGTAAACCTGCAGCTGCTGGGAACATTGCCCTGCAAGGCAATGGCATAATGTGCTATTATGCACCGCATACTCGCCCTTGTACCAGTGAGAACTCTGAGAATTCCTTATCCTATTATACCCTTCATGCCTACCACTCTCAGGGCATGGAAAGTGGGTTTGAGAGAGTCTTGCTCTCCCCCCCAACACTCCATCAATCTATACCCCATTAGAGAGGAAGCCCAGGCTCCAGCACTTCCTTACGATTAAAGACCCTCAAATCTTGGCTTTATTTGGGGTAAAAACAATTTAAGATATGCCTCATTAACAAAACCTAATACACTTTAAGAAGTACATAATGGTTGCACATGCCCACAGCTTTCAATTCCATGGACAGTCTAAGTCACTTCCAGAGACAAAATTGGAAAACATTTTATGATTCACCAACTTATTCAAACCAACCCTGCCTATATACAAACATTTTATACTTATTTATCTGGGGTTAACCTCACTTTAACACACATGGCAAACAGACATACTTGAACCTGAAGTTAAGGACTATGAGGAAGCTTAGGACATTTCTTTTCAACCTGTGGTCTCTACTAGAGAAAAACTTATTTCAACATAGAAATTACTTCATCCACAAATGCTTCACAAACTGAATTATGCCATTTTGTCTACCTGTTGGAGATGTGTAGACTTTGAGGACCTTTTCTTCCTTGTCTATTGGACTTGCCGCATGAGCGCTACATATGGGCAGGATGTGGTCCAAAACTCCATGGTACTACTAAAGACTCCTCTTGCAGCATTTCCTAAAATCTGACAGCTTGGTCTGGCACTTGAGCTAGCCACAACCACGTCAGAAAGGATGCTTATTGGTTTACTTTGCATTTGTATGACAGAAACGCCATAGCAACGTTGTAGAAAAAACAAACAGCCCCTACCTTATTTTTCGGAATACCATTAATATTAACCTGTTACTTTATCAACCCACTTACCATACCAGCGGCTGTTGCTCCAAATTTATCAAGATTTGGGCACCTTGGAGGGACATCCATTCTTTGGCAGCGAGCATGGGTCTCCACCCTGGAACTCACTCTAAGACCTCCAGTATCACTACAGGCATGGCACACTATAGCCCCCCCCCCAACAGTCCACATTACTCTCTTTTCTCCCCCTTATTTATTGAATTTATTCATTTTGCATCCACTAATCCCAATGTCTTACACGCCGTTCTATAATACCGTATAAACAAAGGCACTGCAGAATATCAATATTAGTTAAATGTAGGTTAACATTGTATTGTATATGATTGGTTGGTTTTCCTTATTATAGGTGCACCCCTATGGCACTCCTCACATGGGGGTCTTCTGCGGGCATCAGGTTGAACATTTACAGTATAGTCCTTTGTATGCGATACACACTACCTGCTTAGTGAAAGGCCCCTTTAACCACTTCCGGACCACCCTATAGCATATTTACCATTACAGGGTGGCCCTACAGTGCAGAATCATGTATACACACACACGATCCTGTATTTCCGCCTAGGGGGTGTAAGCGTACCCCGCCGGCAAGCCACTTCTGCTTTGAATCACAGCAGAAGCCGATCTGCGGGTAACGGGCCCTGGATGTCTGCCAGCACCCGGCAATCATGGTTAAAAACACACAGAATGGAGATTGGCCTATATAAACAAGGCAGATATGTGTTCTGACAGGGGGAAGGGATGGATTTTGTGTTCCTACAAAGCATGGAAAAAATGTATCTCCTTCCCTAGTAAAAGCAGCACATACAGTACACAAACACTGGCTAGGCACACAGTTAACCCTTTGATCGCCCTACATGTTTAACCCCATCCCAGCCAGTGTCCTTAGTACAGTGACAGTGCATAGTTTTAGCCCTGATCACTATTAGTGTCACTGGTTCCCGCAAAGTGTCAGTTAGGTGTCCCGATTTTTTTGCTGCAATATCGCAGTCCCGCTATAAGCCGATGATCGCCACCTTTACTAGTATGAAAAATTTATTTAAAAAGTTCCATAACTATATATCCCATAGTATGTAGACGCCATCACGTCTGCATAAACCAATCAATATACGCTTATTGGGATCTTTTTTTTACCAAAGACATGTAGCAGAATACATATTGGCCTAAATTTTTGAAGAAATTAAATTTTTTTTACATTTTTTTATTGGATAGCTTTTAAAAAACACAGTGATTATCAAATACCACCAAAAGAAAGCTCTATTTGTGGGAAAAACGACAAAATCGAGCGCTGCATGGCAGCGCAATTGTCAGTTAAAGGAGTGCAAGTGCTGTATCGCAAAAAATGGCCTGGTCATGAAGGGGGGCAAATCTTCCAGAGGTCAAGTGGTTAATTTTTCTATGTTCATTCTTTGGAATCAGCATCCCTTTATTATAGTGAAAACAAAGCTTCATTTAACACCTGCAGCCCAAACTTCCTCAGCTACGGGCTTTAGACATTCCATTCCCACTCTATCAGCTATTCCCATCCCCTCCACATGAACGACATTACTAATAACTGTACACACGTGCAATAGCAAAGCTTCATATGAGCAGGAAGACCTTCCTGTAGATGATAAGAAATGAAGCACAGACACAAGGTAAACATCGGTGGTGCCAGCTGCAAAAATGAGCAACCTTGAAAATATATTTAATCTAGCAAAGAAAAAAAAAAAGTAGTACAACAAATGTCTGAGGATACATTAATAAAATTTATTCTCAATGCTTCTGTACATTTGTATCAATACACATGGAATTTTGACATCTAGGTATATTTTAAGCACACGCTGATGTTTTTGAAGTAATCAGTAACAATACAAAACTGAACCACTTTGCTGCCCATTTTACATAAGAGTGCGTAGAAAATCATTTACCAAGGTTTTCAACCCCGCCCCTGAAAATATAAAAATAAATTAATTTTAATTTGATTTTAATCTGCCGATTAGAAATATTACAAATCAAAATATTGTTTCCATATGAATTATTACTTTTTTTTTCTTAAACAATACAAAAAAACAGATTTCACAAAAGCTTATGTACAGAATGAGGTAAGGACTGTGGAGGGTTGTGTTCTCTCAGTCAGACGCACAGTGGAGGTCAGATTACATCGGGGTCTGCTTCTCGATTACCATTAATAATGCAAACATTTAACAACGCATCAGAAATCCTTTCACCAATCGCTGCAGCCTTCTGTACAAGGCTATATAAAGCCAGGCTGCAGGTTTTTAATGACACTATGCAAATAAAAGAAGAAAAAAATAACAAAAAACAAAAAAAAAAAAAACCTAAAGGAGAACTCCTCCTTCCAGGCAAATATGACACTGCAATGCAGAGTGATTGTTGAGAAGAGCATATCATCTCCTGTTTTGTTCTATTATGCCAGCACAGACATTTCAAGTGTCTACTGTGCCCAATGAAAAATGTTTAAAGCCCAAACAGCCAAGAAATTATTATTCTTAGAAGGAAGTCAGCAATGGAATAGATGTACCTGTAATGGTATCCTAAAGTAAAATATGAGAATTTTGCATCTCCACTGGCTTAGTGGACATTACCCAAGTGCTGTGTATGTTATGTTGGCGTTCATCTCTTTCAGCTAGCTGCTCCATATTTGCCGGTAAGCTCACCTTCTAGGTGGCCTTGAAAATGTGAAAATACAGTCCTGCGCAGTCTCTCCCAAACACATTCAAGGTGGTTTATCACATAAGTATTTAACAAGAGCTGAGGACAATCCCAATGGGTCTCCTGAAATTGACTGTAATAGATCATGTAAACTGAATTAACTGTAATGCTTCCAAGACAGAATTAGCGAGTTAATGTGGTTGTAAAGGCTGAAGGTTTTTTACCCTAATGCATTCTATGTATGAAAGTGAAAAATGTTCTGTGTGCAGCGGCTCCCCCACAGCCCCCCTAATACTCACCTGAGCCCCCTCTCAATCCAGCGATGATCACAAGAGCCTTGGCTGTCCCAGGACTCCCTCTCCTCATTGGCTGAGAGTAGCGAGAGCCATTGACTTAATCACAGCCAGTGAGCCAATGAGGAAAGAGCGGGGTGGGGCCGAGTCGTGGCTCTATGTGTCTTATGGACACATAAAGCAGAGCTCGGGAGCGAGCACACACCAGTGCCCCCATAGCAAGCAGCTTGCTACTGGGGGCACTGTTTAAGGGGGAGGAGCCACAAGAGCCAGTGGGGGGGACCTGAGAAGAAGCGGATCGGGGCTGCTCTGTGCAAAACCATTGCACAGAGCAGGTTAGTAGGACAGGTCTGTAATTAATAAAAAAGAAAAAAAAAGCTGAACCTTTAGCACCACTTTAACTGGTTTGGGGTTTACTTCTTAGAAATATTCTTAAAATTCTGCTGTTGGTCGTCCAGGTGGATCAGCCTACAGCCGACTTTCTCAACCTTTTCAGCACAGAGGAACCCTTGAAATAACTTTACGGTCTCAGGGAACCCCTTCTAAAAATGACCATTGAGAACTCATGATAGTGTCTTGGTCAGTGGGAACAATGTACATTTGTGGTCATTGGGACGAATTACCCCCTTATAGATGGCTAAAGGGATAATTGGTGCCAATGGGAACTTATCTGAGAGGCAGAAACTGGTCATTGCTCAAGGAACCCCTAGCAACCTCTGGAGGAAGCCTAGTTGAGAAACCCCGGCCTACAGTAATAGACAGCTGAATTTTTCACATAGACCCAGCATCGGGTCGGTTTACAGTTCCCTCATAGGAGTGATGAAAAACCGAATACTTCCCAAAATGAGCATGATGGACACCTGAAAGGCTGCACAGTTGCTACATTTCAAGGGACAAGACAGGTAAGAAATACTATTTATAAAAGGTGAGGTTTATGCTGCTTCCCCCGTAATGTTATGTTTGACAGAAAGGAGTAATCAGAGACACACGTTAAAGGACAGCTTTACCTAAAACATCAATTGCCTCAATGAAATGTATAAATACAAGTTCACAGAGAGGCGAGTAGAGAATTCTTATATTATATATTGGTAGCTCTGGATGGAAGGCAATGTCTGCGTTTAGTTTTAAATGGAAAACATGCATTTAGTCTGAACGCTGTACTGAACATGCACCAACACATTTTAAAGTAATGTTTGAATCATCATTCAATGTCTAACATATCCCTAGATGTATGAAAAGCATATTGCTGGCTTCTATATTCTATATCACAAAGCTTTGTGGAATAAAGCGGGCAGTCTTCATACATTCTACAAGGTGGCCATTATTTCTTCAGGTCTGGGGAAAGTAAAACCTTCAAATATATGTGGTCAGAGATTAGGCTTGTACACACAGGAGTCAAAACAGGCCACATGGAGGATATTTCTTATGCGAACCAAGGGATTTGTGATGCACAAATGCCCGGCGAGCCAATGGATTTATACTGCATTTTGTGAATTTGTTTAAAGGAACATGGGATATAGCACCTAGCCTTGTTCATTCAGATTGGGGCTTGCTCCTCTTCTGCAGCAAGAGCATCAGATAGTGTTCAGAAATGTGGCACTAAGGGCTTCTTTAGCTAGTGTATATGAGCCATAAAAACTACCTGTCATTTGTATATACTGAAAGAACAAATTTCAGGAGCTGGACCAATCGATCAAAGCAGCAGCCAATCCATTTCCTTGTAACTTGCAGTAGTCAGGCCTCATGCTAGGCTCAATATTGTTCAGCCAAAGGCGGGCCTATTTGGGTGATGGGAACATGACTTTGTTGCTATAAAGATACCGACCTGGCAGTATGTGATCCAGAATGAAAATCCACTTTTGGGGACCTTGATGGGGGTCCTAATATTTCTGTAGGTTATTTACGGTTTCCTCTGATAGGTTTTACTAGATACAGTTGGTGGCCAAGCTCCATGCAGATCTCTACATCGAACAATGGCTGAAAATTGAAGTGTCCGAATGCAAAGGCAGTGTTTACTTTTTAATTCTACAGTATACACCACAGTGGTGGAAAAACATAAATTGGGGCCTGTGGATTATTCTAAGATCTAGTTAGTAATCTTCAAAGGATAAGTTCACCTTTTGGAACATGTTAGATGTTCCACCCATATTTAAGGCCGCAGCCTTTCCCCCTCCACCGTGACAGCGGGTGGGCATCTTCTAGAGATGCCTGCTGTCATGGTTTGAAAAAAAAAAATGTGCTCATGCGGCACGTCACTCATTCACAGTCATCTGTAAATAGGGAACTACAAGTCCCAACAGCCTTTGCGACTGTTGGCTTGTAGTCTCAATTAACTACTATGGCACGGTTGAGAGCTCTGGTTCATTCTCCCTGTCAGTGTGTAACTGCCTGCCCATACGAGGTATGAGAAAACAGATACACTGAGAAGTCTGTAGGAGTCCTGCATGGCACCCATGATTAGCAATGCTTTCCAGGTTCCAAGTAAAAAAATAATAAATGCACATTTTTTTACCTGCAAAAAAGATGTGCTGTTATTCTTTTTTTTAAAGATGAACTTACCCTTTAAGAGACCATGGAACACGTGGTTCCACTGTTACCAAAAATAATGTTGATTTTTTTTTTTTTTTTTTTAGGTGCAAAGCCTCATTGGTTCCTGGGGATTGTCCAACCTTCAGCCAGGCAGATGCCTTTTTTTTTTTGCACCTTTCCAATGTCAAAGGGAAGAACTTGTGTCTCCAAAGCCATGCTTACTGGACTAATTGGGGCTGAATTTAGCATTCTTTTCAACCCTGCTACACATAAGTGTTTTTTAACAACTACAAGCTCCACGGCCTTCACTAAAATTATAGTGAGAAAGGAAGCAGTGAGATTTTTTTCCCCCTTCTTTTTAATATTTAAAGGGCATTTCCTCTTTAACTAAAAAAAATGATATGAACTGTATATACGGTATATAGTAAACGGTCAGTGTACTAGCATGAATGGTCCTAGCCATCCTCCCTAACAGCAGGACCTTTGTATTGCTGTCGAAATTTGATTAGCAACTCATTACAACAGGATGGTGATGAAAGGTTTACATTTCAATGAATATAAAACCACAGCCAACCATGAAGGTGGTGAAAAGGGTGGACCCGCCATGTTTCCACTCTAGAAACCTAAATCCAGTGATCGCTTTTAGTGAAAAGCCACTAACTACGGCGAAGGAGTCGGAAGGAAGCATTTCTCAGTGTGACTATTAGTCACCAATATTTGGAAATATTAGGAAACGATTCCTAATTTTGTTCCAGTGGAAATTTTTGTATTGAACAGGAAAACAAAATTGTGGCAACCTAAGAAAATCAGTCAAGTAACACGAACACAAAAGTGTTGGGGATCCACAAGTTTGCATATAACTCAGTTGTTGAGAAATAAATAACACTGAACCACTGCGCCATTAGTGGCATCGCAGACAGACCAAACCACGAGTGCAATGTGACTGCTTATCTGCAGTCTCGCCTCAATCATCAGCAACAGGCACTTTTAATAGAATAAAATGGTTATGCCCCATATTTTATCAACCCTGCCTTTCCCAGAAGATACAGACCAATAACTGCTGGGGGAGACAGCCAAACAATTATTTCTCCTTCCAGTAACCAGTGGCATAAACTTACTGTTTGGATAGGAATTGCACCAACATACCAGCAAGCGCACATCCTGGATTTCACTCATAGTGACATCAGTGTTTTTACCTTTTCTCTAAATGAATACAGTCGCATTTCAGTGCAACAAAGCAACAAGAACATTTAAGACGAATAAATATCTAAAGCCCTGGAAGGCTTTGTCAATCCCTTGCGAAACCAGCAGGCAGTACAACAGGCTGATATGTGTCGAGTGTCCATGCGGTGTTGGAGGGATAAGAAGGTCAAGTCATTTTGTCTCAGTTTGCATTGTTTCTTTGCTACTTCAAGGAAGACGTCTGTAAGTTCTCAAGTGCCAGGTGAATGTGTAAACCTCTGGTTTTCCCCCACATCAACTCTTATCTTGCATAACTGGTCCTGGTTTATCGCCAAGCCTCTGAGAAGAAAGATAATAGTTTTAAAGGACAACCAAATCATTTGAGATCTCAACACACCCAATAAAATATATTCAATAACTCCATGACCTCTACTTGGATTGTAAACTTTACAGATCAGCACCAGAAAACTAAGGACAAAGCAACAGGTTTGCTTTAACTACCTCCCATCCCCAGAGGCATATACTTGTATTTCCTTGGCATCCCTGCCACTCTGTTTAGCACTGGGACATAAAATACCTATTTCTTCTGAGTATGGTGGAGCATGTGACAGCTTGGGCCAAAGTACAAATTCACCTTAAATGAAAATGGTCAGTGTAAAGAGCCCGTCTCTTTCACATACAGCTAGATCGCAGGCTCCTGATTCACTAAAAAAACAGCGACTTCACTATGACCAGTACAATTTTTTTATCCAACCACAGAATGACTGTGGGTTGAACTAGCCTTGAGTGTTGGCTCCGCTTGGAGCCAAAAAGTGCTGCCAGATACCAAAGTGCTTTGATGTGCCAAGGGCTCACTTCTCCTCTCATTCAACCTGCATTTACGCAAAACCAGCAAGGCATCTCTTTGCCAAAGCTTAGATCCTCTACAGTCCAAACTGCCACCCAATTATTCTCCTGAAAATGTTTTTACTAAAGGTTTCAGTGATCTAAAAAAAAAAAAAATCTAATTTTCCTTCCTACGCACTTATCCTTCTTGATCACTCTGGAAGCCATTTACACTGTTTGCTGCTCACTGCTACTGCAGACTCTGTCCTCTTTGGGAGTCCAAGGTCTTGCTCTTCCTCTTCGTTTTCTGTATACATTTTTAGAGCTGATTTAGCTCAATCAGGTTCAGTGAAATAAACAATGACCATATTTTCCTCTGCTGCATAGTTCAACTGGCTGCTATGTGACACGTCCTCTTCTACTTCAGGCCCAATGCTGGGGGCTATCAGTGACCAGCACACTGTTTAAGTGTACAGGTACCTTACATTACTTTTAGGTTCTGGTAGCCCAATGTAGCATATCTGGTTGCAGAACTTTTAAAAAAAAAAAAAGAAAAAAAAAAGCGTTTTCCCTCTAAGCCCCCAGGGACCTATCTGTAACTCTTTTTATGCCCTAAATATTGAACTTATCTCCCTACCTTAAGCTTAAAAGAGAAGTATGGAGTATGGGCTATCAAAAACAAAAAAACCCTTTAGACTCACCTAGGTGGATGGAGCATCGGTCTGATGCTTCATCTGTCCCCCCCCCCCCCCCCCCCTGCCTCTGCATTGAGAACTGAGCGATCAAACACTGCTGATCACATTTAGTTCTCCCCTCCACTCTGAGCAGAGAACTGGGACTGTCAGTCACTGGAGTGCAGGGCTGGTGAGGGAAGGTCTCCCAGCGGCACAGCTTAGAGGTGGAGCCAGCTGCCGCTGCAGGCAACTAGATGGATCCCGACTGTAAAGTCAGGATCTTTCCCAAGCTTGGACCGGTTGAGTGACGTCAGCTGACAGCAGGTCACATGAGTGCAGAATGAACTGCACTTCTGTAATCCATTGGAGAAGTAGGGCCAAAAAAACAAAACAAAACTGGCCATACTCTAAAAACCATAAAAGTTAACCCATTCCAAATGATGAAACCTCCCATAACATTTAAAATCAGCACCCATCACTCCAAAATAGTAACTACTGGGACACAAAACCTGCAACTGCACAGAAAGGTGCGGAGAAGTACTAGTGCTGAAAAGTCATGACCTGGGGTGAACCATTCAACAGAAATGGTGTGACGGGCTGCTAAGCCCATTTAGGCAGACACTTGTGGGGAAAACTGCTATTTATGATGAAGTCCCCATTTACTTCTTCATAATAGTTTAGGATAACCTACCTAGAGAAACTGATACAACCAACAAGCTCCAAGGGTCACATAGAATGCATTCGATTTAACCCCATTTCTACCGGGGTACATTTCTAAACAGCAGGCTGGCAGCACGGTAAAGAAACTGTACCAAGCAGATCCGATAGGCCTTGGTACTATGTGATCGCTGTGATTGACAGGAAGCAGAGAGAAGTGTGATCTGTGAATAGGGGAAGAATGAATAGATCTTCTACAGCTGCAGATCCATTCATTCAGGTTTTTATTTACTCCTTTCACCGCCCTTCCTATATTATATTTTATATATATATATATATATATATATATATATATATAAATAATCTAAACACAGTCTCCATGTTACCTGTATTTTATCCCCACATCTCTCTTATTATGCACATCTACACATTAACCCCTTCATCTCCATCCTCCCACTACTAATGCACCATTACCAAGCTCTGTATTTTAACCCTCTCCTTACCAGCATGTTTCTTCATTTGCACAAAATAGTTGAAAAAAAACCTGCTTTTTACAGAAAAGGAAACCTTTTCTATTTATTTATTTTTTGTGCGCTTGTTAAGGCGTTGCACCTAATTAAAAAAAACACCTGCAACAGTTTTGGTTCCGACAGCAATTGATGCGCCAAATTCAGGTAGCTTTAATTTGCTCCAATTCTACATTGTGGAGCAACACCTGCACCAAATTCAAAATAAAATACAGACAGTTTATATCTTATAAAAGTGGACCTAACCTGGACAAACTTTCTTTTGGCCTACAAAGATAGATTTTGCGAAAGTGTCTCGCATGCCTTCTAAAAGGCAAATTCAAAGTATAAGTTCTAGACAGGTACGGAATTTGCTGCATGCTGAGCGACGTTTAGAATGCATGCGAGATTTTTTTCACAAAATCTGTCTGTGCCAGTCTTTATGAATTCCAGGTTACAGGTCTCAAACATGGCAAAATATTTCATTTGGGTAGAGTGCGGCATAAGAGTAATTGTCAGTCAAATTCCCACAGAAAACTGAATCTGACACTTTATGAGTAGCTGAAAAATGATCTTTGAATGGTTATGGGCTACTGTATAACACTGCCCTTTACCATGTGTATTATATTAGCTTGATATACTACAGGAACACAATGCATGTCTTCCCATTATATTTGGGATATAAAGGAAACTTACTGCCACTTTCTGGGCTGTGCTGTCAGTGTGCATGGCTAGAAAGGGGTTGGCGGCAGTGGTGGAATGGAGTGAGGTGGCCTGTGCTCCAGCCAGAAGGTTGTTCAGTGGTATTTGTGCTGCAGCAGGAAGCTGCAGCTGCTGTAGTTCAGACTGGTGGTGTTGCTGTGAGTGTTGGTGGTGCTGCATCAATTGATAAAGCAGAGCATGATGCTGTTCCTGGAGGAGAGAAAGAAAAGGAAGTTGATTAAGACATGGAAATAGTATTATCTGTAGCTCAATAAATCTGCTTGCATCACATGGGCTGGTTTAAAAAAGAAAAGCCTGGAGCTAAACAGACTGGAGGTGTTGCTCAGCATTAAGAAAATGTGATTACTTGGGCAGCATGACAGCAGCCGGCTAATGGTGGAGTATGCTACAGTTCTCCGACTGCAGTCTTTACTAATACTACCAATAATGACAGATAGTGGGGTAGGTGGGAGGCTCAACTACAGTCTACAGAATTTAAAAAAAAACATGTCTGGACAGATATATATGGGAGCTGTCACATCCTTTAATGTCTTTTGACATATTTCAGGTGCAAGATCACAGAAATATTTTTAATCCTAGTAATATTTCCATTCTGTTCTAGCACAATATTTCAGATTATGTCTGTCATTCTCAACCATGGCCCTGTCATGTAAATAACTTACAGGAGTGAGCTGATGAGAACCCAAGAGCTGCTGCAACTGCTGGTGTTGCTGGTGAAGGAGGAGCTGCCTCTGCTGGTCAGAGAGAAGTCCTAATCCTGAGGCACTAGAACAAGAAAAGATACATTCTTGTATTAATCCTGCATCAATCAGATTTGCAACTGCATGGGATAGAGGAGGAAGTAAGGATCAAAACCACCCATGAGACTACAGACAGCCTAAGTGCAATTTAGAGGTAGACCCAACCATAGCAAACTTCGTACTTTATCTTCTAAATTAATGAACCAATTCTGCAGTTTCAGTCTATGGACAAGTCTATGGAGTAACTTTACTCTCTGCTAATAAAGCATTAGCAAGACCTTCCTGGGCCGGATCAGCAGGAGATTCGAACCGTGTGTGGGCAGGCTGAATGTACCAAGTTGACCAACTGATCAACCTATGTACAATCAGCCTTCTGGATTCAATTGCTATTATTGCTAGCGGATGCTATAGCTGCTAGCAATAATCATCTCCCAGCGGGGATGGCTTCCCCCACCCCCGCCGAGAGCAGGCAATTGCTCAGCAGGAGGGATTCCCCTGTCAGCACGGTCTGTGTTGATGGGGGAATCATGCAAATTTGCACCATCTATGGTCTGCATTAGTCTAGCTACACTTCATGGGGTTGATTTACTAAAACTGGAGTGCAAAATCTGGTGCAGCTCTGCATAGAAACCAATCAGCTTCCAGGTTTTATTGTCAAAGCTTAATTGAACAAGCTAAAGATAGAAGCTGATTGGCTACCAGGCATAGCTGCACCAGTTTGAGTGCTCCAGTTTTAGTAAATCTTCCTCGGTGTGTGTTAACACATTAATCATGGGCAATCATGGGTCATCTTAGTAGTGTGATTGCTCTAGCACCCAGTCGTCTTAGGCTCAAAAGAGACTTGGTCAAACCATGAAGGGCATCCAAAATGTCACAAAGAGCACAGGATCCACATCTGATGAGTATGGTTCAGGCAAGAGCCCTGAAAAAATAAGTAGTCTAAGCCACCCCATTGGTTTCTAAAAAGAAGGGATAACCTTGGTAACCCTGTTCCTGAAGATTTCTAATAAAATGTCTTTCCTGACAGACTCCATGGCAGCCTACGTGTGGGTTAACCCCGCCTCCTCTCCAATGCTATAGGACCCCATTCCCATAAATGAGTGCTCACCACTAGCTACTGCGTTCCTTTTTTGTCCTCCTCTATGGACCTACACATGCTGTTCGCATCAAGATTGATTGAATCCAAGATTGATTGAATCCAAGATTGGCATACCTGTGCGGTGCAGCTCAAAAGCCCAGCTATGAGCGGGCGAGTAGCTTGAAGAGGCTTGAATGTTCCCCCTTGGTGGATGGGTGGTCGCCTCTGTATGCCCGGCGGACAGTTCTCATCAACGGCTGGCAAGGTCTGTGGATGTTTTCTCATACTCCATGGCAGTGTTTCTATGTGTTGTATGTATTTTCCCTGGTGATCCAGTGTGTCCTATCCCCCTCATGGCGGCTGGTTCGCGTGCGTTCCAGCCCGCCACGGCACTTCCGGGTTGCGGCAGTCTCGCCGCTGGCACCTGCGCTGTAGCCAACCTGAGAGCGAGGTTTGGCTCGCGCATGCGCAGTACGGCGGCTCGTTCGTCGTCCGCGCAGGCGCCGTACGGTGGTTCCCCTTTGCGCGTGCGCTGTAGGGGATAATGATGTCACGGGCGGGGAATTTAAATTCCGCCCTCCTGTCCTGCTGAGTTGGGATCTCCCTTGGTAGGGAAAGGAGGAGCGGATCCCTGCTGGTCTCCAGGTGAGTGGTGGAAACCTCTGCAAATTAAAAAAAAAAAAAAAAAAAAAAAAGAGAGCAAAATAATGGAAAATTGTTCTTTTATCATTATATATGTTATCTAAATATACATACATATGCGGCTGGAAGTTGTTTCTCCTTTGCATTGATTATATGTTGATACATGCCTTGTGCATATTATAAAAAAAAAAAAAAAAAAGAAGAGGCAAGCAGAGTTTTTTCTTTTTCTCTAAAACCTTCTCATATTTTGATGCCTAGGTTTTCTTAGACCATTATCCCTGCAGACTATTAAAGTGACATTTCGTGTCCCTGGTTATGGACAATTCACCGCCTTTAAGTGGCCAGCCCTCACGCACAAGGTATGTGCTCGTGAGGGGAGGGGATGAGATTTATGCACATTATTGTCGTGCTGATACCATGTTCTACCTTTCTTCTCTCCCCTTCCCCTATTTTTTCTCTTCCCAGCCCTTCTAGGTCGGACCCGCTAAATGCGGTCCAGAATGCCAATGACCTTGCCAAGCCACAATACAATTCATCTTCATCCAGACGAGATTCACAGTCCGGATCCCACCAGAGGAGACGCTCTCGTTCCTCCTCAAGACACCGCTCCCACCGCCATGACAGCCGCTCAGACCACAGAGCCTGCTGGGGATGTAGGACACGAATCCCGGAGGGCAAGTCCTTATGTGACCGTTGTTTTGCCCGTGCGGTTGGGGAAAAATAGACGGAAAACCAGCGTTTAGAGTCTCTTGTGAAACGAGTGGTACAGCAATCCCTAATGGAGAGGGAAGCACCTCGCACATTGAGCCAGTCTACCACTGCGTCTGGCCCGCCGGCGGAAGAGGCCCGTGATGATCCGGGTACTTCGCAGCCCTATATTACCTCTCCTGACTCCTCAGAGGATGAGTCTATCAGTGAGGAGGTCATTGGAGGGTTCGAATTCGCGATGGTTTCCCCTTTAATCAAAGCGATCAAGGAAGCCTTGAAGTGGGAAGACCCTTCCACTCCCCCAGCCAAGCAGAAAAAATTCTTCAAGCACCTGGGGAGAGAACGCGCAAACTTTCCGCTCCTTCCAGAGCTAAAGGAAATCATTGAGGAAGAATGGAGTAAAACAGAGAAAAAATCCTCCATGTCTAATAAAACCTCCAGATTGTACCCCTTCAAGTCAGAAGAAGTAAAGAATTTGGAGAATACTCCCCTTGTGGACGCAGCTCTTATGCGTCTGGCCAAACATGTGACTCTTCCTCTAGAAGACGCAGTATCTTTTAAAGATGGGCTCGAGAGGAAGATAGACCTAGATCTAAAAAGAATCTATGGGCTCGCGGGTATGGCCTGTAAACCAGCCCTGGCATTAGCGGCCATGTCTAAGGCCATGGAGGCCTGGACGGAGAACGTGGAATCCTTCCTTAAAGGCGTGTCAGAAGAGCTGGCTGGAAGTTCAGCAGCCGCCGAGCTGAAGCTTGCAGCGGTCTTCCTGGGGGAGGCGTCCATTGACTTGATCCGCCTTCTGGCTCGTATTATGCTGTCCTCAGTTACGGCCAAAAGAGCCCTCTGGTTGCGTCCCTGGCTTGCGGACCCTGGTTCTAAGCAAGCGTGGTGTAAAATCCCGTTTGAGGGGTCCTCACTGTTTGGCAATAAGCTTGACGATGCCATTACGCGAGCCACAGGTGGCAAATCGGGTTTTCTTCCCCAGGACAGGCGCATGCTGGGTCGAAAGAAGCCCCAGTTCAGAAGACGAAGTCCGGAGCGCTCCAGGGAAGCACGCTCCTACAAGCCTGGCCGGGACTTTAGGAAGAATTGGAGCAGAGGGCAGTCATCCTTCCGCAAACCCGTTAAAAATCAAACGTCCAGTGCTCGTGATCAGGCTAAATCTTTTTGAGATTACGCCCGCCCAGGTGGGCCGGGTGGGGGCTCGTCTGCTCCTCTTCCGGCACGTCTGGGTGGCCTCGATCTCAGACTTCTGGGTCATAAGGACGGTCTCGTCAGGCCACAGATGGGCCTTTTCCAGGACTCCGCACCCAAGGTTCGTCTCCACTCTTCTCCCTCGGGCAGAGGATCAAAAACAAATTTTGCTGTCCTATGTGGACCTCCTGAAAATTCAAGGAGCAGTAGTACATGTACCACAGGACGAATGGTTCCAGAGGATATACTCCCCTCTCTTCCTAGTTCAAAAAAAGGGGGGCTCTTGGCGCCCAGTCATAGGCCTCACATATCTCAACGGATTCATAGAGAATGGAAGGTTCAAGATGGAAACCTTGGTGACCATTCAGAGAGCCATACAACCAGGCGACTGGATGATATCAATCGACCTGAAGGACGCTTATTTCCACGTTCCAGTGGAAAAAGAATTTCACAAATACCTCCGCTTTCACATTGGGTCAGATCATCTTCAATTTATTTGCCTCCCCTTCGGGCTGACAACGTCCCCCCGGGTCTTTTCAAAGGTCCTCCTAGCTACGGTGGCACTAATAAGATCCAAAGGGGTACGTCTTTACCACTACCTGGACGACCTGCTGGTGCTGTCCCAGAGCAGGGAGCAGTTGCTGGTCCACCGGGATCAAGTAATCTCCACTCTGTCCAACTTCAGGTGGCTCCTAAACATAGAAAAGAGTCAACTGAGCCCAACTCAGCGTCTAATATATCTGGGAGCCCAGTTCGATACAGTGGCAAACACTATCTCCCTTCCACTACAGAAAATTCCTACAGTTCGAGACAGAGTCTCCCGGGCTCTACATGCTCGGCAAATGAAAGCCTCTCAGTGTCTGAAAGTCGTTGGCACGATGGTTTCTACGACTCCCATGGTCAAATGGGCCTTATGGAGATTGCGTCCCTTCCAGTCAGGTCTCCTACGGCAATGGAAGTAAGGGGACAAGAACCAGGTCATCCGCATAACATCTGCAATGAGAAACAGCCTCTTCTGGTGGCTTCAGCGCAAGAACCTCCTGACTTGCCACTCCATCGTTCCCATCTCCTGGGTGACGGTCACGACCGATGCCAGCGGTACCGGTTGGGGAGCCCTTTGTGGGTCGAACCTGGCCCAAGGCAAGTGGGAAACTTGTCTCCCCAACCTAGGGTCGAATGTCTTGGAACTTCGTGCGGCCTGGTGTGCCCTACAGTTCTTCTCTCATCTCCTGATGGGGGAGTCAGTGCTGTTGAGAATGGACAACACCACAGCAGTATCGTATGTGAAGAGGCAAGGGGGTACTCGGAGTCCCACACTCCTTCGGGAAGTCGAGCCCATCCTATCGTGGGCGCAGAAATACCTTGCCAACATCTCGGCAGTCTTTGTCCCAGGCGTCCAAAACACTCAAGCAGACTTCCTGTCACGGACCGAGTTGGACAACAACGAGTGGTCTCTCCACATAGAGACGTTCAGGTGGATCTTGTCACTAAAGACCGATCCCGAAGTAGATCTGTTTGCTTCCCCCTGCAATCGCAAGCTGAAGAAGTTCTACACCCGGGGGCTCTGCAGTCAAGCCATCGGGACAGATGCCCTGACGGATCAGTGGAGGTTCAAGCGGGCATACGCCTTTCCGCCACTGCCAGTTTTGCTGAGATTCCTGCAGAGGCTCCGAGCAGAGCCAGTGGAGGTGGTGACAATAGCTCCCTACTGGCCGAACAGGCCTTGGTTCCCTCTCCTGGTCCAGCTCAGCTGTCGGGACCCAGTGCCTCTCCCTCTCAGACTGGACCTTCTTTCTCAAGGGTCAGTCCTGCACCCTTGTCCTGCGGTGCTGAGACTGATGGTCTGGTTCTTGAGAGGGAGAGGCTGGAATCCCTAGGTTGTGCCTCAGAAGTAATATCCACTCTCATGAGCTCGAGAAGATCCAGTACAAATAAAGTCTATGGAAGGATCTGGTCCAAATTCGTGGAGTTCTGCTCTCCTCAGGGCAGGTCTTTTAGACATCCAAAAGTCCAGGACGTTCTCAGTTTCCTCCAAACGGGCCTAGATTTACATCTATCTGTCAGCTCTCTGAGAGTCCAAGTTTCGGCACTTTCGGCCTTCTCCGGCACTTCATGGGCAGTTCATCCTCTGGTTAGACAATTTTTCCGAGGCGCATCGAGACTCAAGCCCCAGAGAAAGCCGAGGTTCCCCAAATGGGACCTCCCATTAGTCCTTGACTCGATCTCTGGACTCAGTACTTCGGGGCCCTCCCCGCTCCCTATCAAGGTCTTTTCAGCAAAGGTGGCCTTCTTAGTGGCCATTACCTCAGCCAAAAGGGTCTCTGAAATTGCATCACTTGGTCACGAAGAACCCTTCCTAACGTTTTTCCCGGACCGGGTAGTCCTCATTCCTATGCTGGGTTCCAACCCAAAAGTGTCTTCAGTATTCCACGTCAATCAAGAGATCGTGTTACCTACATTTAGGACCCCAGGGTCCACTGAGAATCACCCTCTAGATGTGGGCGAAGCTATTAAGGAATATCTCAAGGTTACTTCTCCCTTCAGACGTTCTAGTCATCTCTTCGTGCTTCACTCAGGCAGCAATATAGGGAAGAAAGCCTCAACCAGGACTATCGCGTCCTGGATCGTACAGACCATACAACAGGCATATAGGGCTAAGGGCTTGGCTCCTCCAAAGGCGGTGACAGCCCATTCCACCAGAGGTATGGCAGCCTCGTGGGCAGCGGCTCGGCATGTGGCTCCAGATACCATCTGCAAGGCAGCTTCATGGGCTTCTATTAATACCTTCATGTTGCATTATTGTATAGAGCCTGCCTCACTATCCTCTGTAAACTTTGGGTTACAAATCCTATCGACCGATAGGACAAATTAAAATTTGTTTTGATCATGCATACCCGCCCGTGTGGTTGGCTAGTTATTTCCCACACGTAGGCTGCCATGGAGTCTGTCAGGAAAAAGGAAAATTTATTGTCAAATACTTACCGTAATTTTCCTTTCCTGATGGACTCCATGGCAGACGGAGTTCCCACCCATTGATCAACGAGTAGGCTAGTTACGGAACGCAGTAGCTAGTGGTGAGCACTCATTTATGGGAATGGGGTCCTATAGCATTGGAGAGGAGGCGGGGTTAACCCACACGTAGGCTGCCATGGAGTCCATCAGGAAAGGAAAATTACGGTAAGTATTTGACAATAAATTTTCCTTTTTATCTGTTCCATCCTATCAAACACGAGTGATAGCCACCAAACTGTAAATCAAAACGCCTTTAGCAACCATCCTTACTACGCCATAAGCATACATTGCCAAAGGAAAGGTAATTATTTATGCCCTAAGATTTGTTTGTTTTTATCCCATCAAGACGGATGAAAGCAAAATCAGAAGACTGATATGAAGACTAAATTTCTGCCCTTATACTAAAGAGGACACCATCATTTCCCTCTAGTCAATGACATACGCTGAATAAGCAATAGGTAGCCATTTTATCTCATGTGGGTAAACACTTACCTATTTGTTAGTGTGGAAGAAATGGGATGTGTTACATTAGGTAATATTGTCCCATGAGTAAGGCCAGTGGGTTGGGGCAGTGTAGCTGGAGTTTGCATCACTCCATTCAGAGCCCCGACAATGCCATTAATCGCCAACTGGTTTGCCGGCAATGCTCCAATTATTGCACCCACTCCCGGCATTGCAGGAATAGCTGATGTGACTGTTTGAATACCACCGGTTAGTGTTCCCATAGTCACACCATTGATTCTTTGGACCCCCTGGACTTGTTGGGCTGGACTCTGGCCATCAGGGGGAGGAGTGGAGAGTGATGAAGAGCTGCTGGTGCTGTGACCACTCGAGGTGAGATCCTGGAAAGAAAATAGACAGAGGGGTTTGTCAGGGACACTTCAATATGAAAATCTATAGCCTTTCAATTAGCTTTTGTGATGGTGAAATTATTTATTCGGACCCTACACTATAGCCATAACAGTTCCGTAATATTTACTGGTCTTGTCCCTCACGCAAATCAGTGAAAGCAGATACAGCAGGCTAATGAACATCTTTGTCACCCTGCTCTCTCCTCCTATGAGCAGCCCCTGTCAACACGAGAGCTGCAGCACAATTGACTGGCTCCTTGTGCTGCTTCTCTCTATTAGTCCAAGCTCTGTTGTAAGGGAGATTGCAAGAGGCTTATATCATTCAGATTCAGGTACCTACATCAGTAAATGACACATTAGTTACATAAGGGCCAGCGGATTGAACCACAACAGAGCGCAGTGGTGAATCAAGCATATGACACTGCAGGACGTGTTGGGTTCTAAAGATTCTTCAGGCAATGGTATCTCTTCAATACAGCAAATGGCAGTGCTAAAGGTAAATAGCAACTGTCTTTTTTTTTGCATGGAGCATGTAATATCAAATTATTTTTCTACTGTTGCTTTAATGTCAACCACATCTTCAATTGATCTCTAAAGAACTGTTGGTGGCACAGAAGATAAAATGTTCTAGGGAGCTGTCCTCTGCAACAACCCTCAATCAACATGCTCTCAGGGACCTGCAGTTCAAATACAAAGAAACTGTACAAGACGCAGCACAGCCACCAATGGCACTTGTATGGCATCCCCAGTATGCTGGGCTTAATCCCGATATATAAAGAAAACAACTTACATTTATTCCTAGAAACCTACCTGATGTATGGTTTGATGGGCATTTTCTGTCTGGAAATGCCCCAGGTGCGGGCTTTTACTGATGCTCAGTGAATCTGTGTTTGATGCTACAAAAAAGCGAAACATATCATCCAGCATCACGTACAGTTTTTTTTTTTTGTTTAACTGAGACAATATGACAAAATAATAAGCCATGAATGCCATTACCCAGCTCCACTAAACAGTATTTTATCTCATAGCAATGAATAAGTCAAAAAGGTTTAAGATTAATTAGAATTTTATTGCAACTACTCTAAACACAGGATTTAAAATAAAATGGATTAGCTGGCACAATGAGCAGTTCAGTGACATATGCTAGAAATATAGGCTTTAGTCAATATCCAACATCTGAATTCCCCTCCCCCCCCCCCTTTCATCATTATATATTTATTTTATTACTGTGGCTAAGCCCACTTTCACAACAGATCATCAGAACTCTACAGAAGATACCCAGTGAACACTGCGAGGATCACCAGCTTTCACGAAACTCTCTTAGCTGTTCAGCTTCCATGTTGTTACAGAGACTCCAAGTGCTTCTTTTGCACGTTATAGACAAGTCAATAAACTTGTGAAGCCATAACACATACAGGAATACACAATGAAGTCCAAGATATTTACAGTTTTTTTTTTTTTACTTTGTCCAATGGATTGGCCAATTTTGAAGAGATTTATTTCCAAATATATTGCTTGAAGAAGTACACAGAATATGTTCATATGGATAATGTATAACAGACATGGCTTTCCTTTTCCAGGAGTAGAAACTGAGATATATTAGAGAAAGTTTAAACATACAATATTTAACGTACAATGAAGTGACAGTGACAGCCAAAGATATCAATGAGATTAGGAATTGTATTCCAAAAAAGTACAAGAAACCATATAAACAGATGTATAGTAAAGACCCGTTAACGAAAGAAGTCCCAGCACAAAATGACTAAGTTTCAGTGGTTTGTAAAGCTTGTAATAATATGGGGCTCTCCAAAAAAAGCACAGGATTCCCAGAGTTGGATATAACTGAGAAAACATCACAATTTAAAGGACCAATGGTGAGGGAGCAGTGCAGAAATCCCAGACAAACAATTCCAAAATATGAAACTACAAGTAGGATCCTGAAGCTTAGAAAACACACATGCCAGAGCTGTCCTTACCGTTCTGTAATGGGTATGGGTGCACTTGGGGAGAGGAGTTTGGGTTGGAGGTAATGGATGGGAAGGGAACAGACAGCTGGGCATTGAGGAGCTGAAGACGCTCTTTTTTGGCATTCAGATTTTTTATTTGCTCCTCCAGTCGTCGGTTCTCCACTTGCAACTGATGAAGGGATTTCAGCATACCTAAAACTAACAGCAGAAAAAACAGGTCATCCAGAGAACCTGTAAAAAGGCAAAAATTATTACAGAATTATTTTATGAAAGCATAGCTGAAATTGGCTTAACGTGTATCTAAACCAGGGTTCCATTGATCCTAGAGTTCCTCCTGAGGTTGCTAGGGATTCCTTGAGCAATAAGCAATTTCTGCCTCTCAGATGACTTCCCACTGACACCATTGAACTTTTCAGCTATCTGTAAGGAGGTACATTCTTCTCAATTACCACAGGTGTGAGGAGCATTCTTCCCACTGACTATCACACTAATGGGTTGTAGATATAGTCATTTTTAGCTGGGGTTTGATGAGACCAGAAAGTTTGTTTGAACAGGAAGCAAAGTCCTGCCTCTACCAAGATAACCACGCCTACACAGAGGCATGGTGCAGAACAAGGCATGACAAGTAGGTAATTGGGTAATCACCTGAAGGGAGCCCACAGGAAACCCGTGGTTGAAAGAAAGAAAATTGCATAATGTATAGCCTGCCTAAGCCATCAATGTGTACCCAACCTAGAGGATCATTACCTTTTTATGGGTGAGAGGAATGATTCCATCACTGTCACTAGTGAAATAAAAATGAAAGGGAAGGGGGGTGTTGGAGGAGGAAATGATGGTAGTTGGCTTAGAGAGGAACTGAAATGTGAAGCTGTGCCCAGAAAAAAGGGCAGGCAGAGGGCAAATAACTAGACAGCAGTATGGACTGTGGTCTTCCTGCAACTGATCTTTTCTTCATTATTGACTTACCATCCCTTGTTCTGCACTGCCTCTTTGTATGAAGGTAGCCAACTTGCTGGCAGGGCTATGTTTTCTTCATGCCAGAGCCTCCAATAAGGAAAGCAGTGAGCAGCACAGTAGTGACATCACCAATTTCCACCAATTAACATGAGACTAGCAGTCAGAGGCAGCAGTGCCTTTGATCTCACACTGTACAGTTATCAGGCTGTAGTCTCAGGAGTTCCTAGACACTCACATACCAAGACATTTACTGCAAGTTTTAGGAGAAATTACAGACAAAAATCATTTTTTGGGAGTACTGTTAAGGCCCATCTAACCTTTAGGAGTTCTGTTCCAGTTTAATGCCCCGTACACACGGTCGGATTTTCCGACGGAAAATGTGTGATAGGACCTTGTTGTCGGAAATTCCGACCGTGTATCACACATTTTCCATCGGATTTTCCGACACACAAAGTTTGAGAGCATGTTATAAAATTTTCCGACAACAAAATCCGTTGTCGGAATTTCCGATCGTGTGTACACAAATCCGACGCACAAAGTGCCACGCATGCTCAGAATAAATAAAGAGATGAAAGCTATTGGCTACTGCCCCGTTTATAGTCCCGACGTACGTGTTTTACGTCACCGCGTTCAGAATGATCGGATTTTCTGACAACTTTGTGTGACCGTGTGTATGCAAGACAAGTTTGAGCCAACATCCGTCGGAAAAAATCCTAGGATTTTGTTGTCGGAATGTCCGATCAATGTCCGACCGTGTGTACGGGGCATAAGAGTGGCCAATCATTTATAGAATAGGACAATTCTTAATAAACTTGACAGGAAAAGGGCATATCTGTGATGGTCACATATCTCCCTTGAGGAAGCTGTACAGAACAAAGTAATTGCATTGAGGTTGAACCTCAATTATTCCAGGGTGCAGTCAGGGCTCTTTCATTCCCTCAGGTCCTTTATTTTTTCTGTTTTCACAGAAACTGGGAAAATGGAAAAAAGATGCATTCTATTGGGGCCTGACTTCCAAAAATAGACCCCAAATGTAAATATAGCATGTTATGTCCCCCCCCCCCCCGCTACAGCCTGAATGGGGCAAAGCCTATTTCCCAGATATTCAGTGTGCCAAGCACTACATAAACAGCCAATATGTCTGGCTGACCAATTACAATTACCAAAACTGGTCAATAGGGAAGAATTTCCAGCAATTTCTTGTACACCTATGGGAGACATAGTGCCAGAGTTCCTGAGCTTTCTTCACTCCTTACAGCAGAAATGGGATTATTGACAGGACCCTGGAAACAAAAGGCTTTCTTGCTGAATGCTTATTTCCTGCCTGGAAAGCAAAAGATTTGGAATGCTGTGGTATTAGGCGTTCTGCTGCTTCAAGCTTGTTGAAAATCATACAGTATACAAGTTCTCTTTGTTTTTGTGACCTCTATTCTGGTAGAGGAACCTCTATCAGGAATGGTCACATCTGGTAATTTCACAAAGACTTAGCTTGACCCTCGCATACAAAGGGGCTCTCAGAGTGACCAAATGAGATGCAGGATGGTCCTGTCGTTCTTATGTTTAAAGGATTATCCCTCCGTGAATTTCTTCACAATTACAATTCTGCCAGGATAGTATTCATATCTGAAGATCCACACTTTTTTTAAAATGAGCTGCTTCTTCTAGAATATCTATATCAGGACACCTTGGAGTTGAGCTATTTTAAACCTAGTCTGCAGAGATTCTATGCTTAGACTTAGGGCTGCTACTATTTAAAAAAAGATTGTAGCTTAAAGATGCAATATAAATATCTGTTGGTGCACATTTTTGAAAAACAAAAAAATTATATTATATTATATTATATATAATTATATATATATATATATAGAGGTCGACCGATATGGGTTTTTCTCTGGCCGATGCCGATATTTAGAAATCTCGGTGGCCGATGGCCGATATGTAATGCCAATTTTTTTGGGCCGATATATTAGGCCGATTTTTTTTTTTTTTTCCTTCATCTCATAAAATTTAACAGTTAGACCCCTTTCACACTGGGGCGTTTTTCAGGCGCTTTTGGGCTAAAAATAGCGCCTGTAAAGTGCCTGTAAAACGGCTCCCCTGCAGTCTCAGTGCGATATCCCAAGTGCTTTCACACTGAGGCGATGCGCTGGCAGGATGTTAAAAAAAAGTCCTGCAAGCAGCATCTTTGGAGCGGTGTATACTGCTGCTCCACCACTCCTGCCCATTGAAATGAATGCGCACCACTGCCAAAGCGCCTGCAAAGCGTTTCGGCAGCGGCGCTTCAGGGGCGCATTCAACCCCTTCCTCGGCTGCCAGCTGGGTTATAAGCTCCCCGCTAGCAGCCGAATAGCGCCGCTAAAATGACGGTAAAGCGCAGCTAAAACTAGCAGCGTTTTACCGTCAACGCATGCCCGCTGCAGTGTGAAAGCAACCTAAAGTGATACAGAAATTTTTTTACATTTAGGCCCCTTTCACACATGCGGACCGTATGTCCGTATTTCATCCATCCGTTTTCGGATGAAATACGGACATACATGCATCCCTATGGGAAAGCGGGTGTCAGCGGATGTACATCCGCTAACACCCGATGTCATCCGGCTCCGCTCTCGTCCGATTCTGTAGACGGAAGAAAATCCTATTTTTCTATCCGTCTGCAGAGCGGATCGGATGAACACGGACAGACGGTCCATGTTCCTCCGATCCCCCATAGGGGAGAGCGGAGATCTGACAGGGCGGTCCCTGCACAGTGTGCGGGTCCCGCCCTGTCATCCGCCGGCTCAGCTGGGGAAAACGGAGCGATCCCCGCTGAGCAGCGGATGTTCACGGGGCGGATCAACACGGATCCGTCCCGTGTGAAAGGGGCCTTAAACATTTATTAAACAAAACAAACCTCCAATCAGTTCACTTGTATGTAGAATTTAGATAAAAAAAATATATATAAAAAAAACTATATCTTAAAAATAAATACACAAAAACAGGTAATCAAAACTTTTGGACGAAAAAAAATGGGCTAACTTTACTGCTTAGTTTTTTTTAAATTTATTATTGTATTTTTTTTTTTTAAATTGCGTTTGAAAGACCGCTGCGCAAATACCGTGTGACATAAAATATTGCAACAACCGCTATTTTATTCCCTAGGGTCTCTGCTAAAAAAAATATATAATGTTTGGGGGTTCGAAGTGATTTTCTAGCAGAAAATACAGGATTTTTACTTGTAAGCAACAAGTGTCAGAAAAGATTTAGTCTTTAAATGGTTAAACTGAGAGCTTCTACACACTGCACTCAGTTCATTCAGAAGTGTAAACATTGTATCAATTCAGGTTCTTTTTATAAGATTTGGCAGGCTGCCCAGAGAGGGGGAGAAGTCGCTTCAGAGAAGACTACAGGCAACTTGTATTGACTTCAGAAGTCATTTACAAATCGCGCTGAGTTATATCGGCCTTTTTTATCAGCACAATCGGCCGAAGCCGATTAAGAAAAAAACACCAAATATCGGCCGATATATCGGTCGACCTCTAATATACACACATACACACACACACACACATACATATACACAGCGGTTAAAATAGGTATTGAACACATCACCATTTTTCTAGGTAAATATATTTCATGACATTTTCACCACACATCGGTAACAACCCTGAATGCAATATATACATATAAAGAAACAAAAACAAGTAAGTCCAGAAATTAGGTTGTGTAATAAAATGGAATGACACAGAGAAAAAGTATTGAAAAATGCGAACTGAAATTTATTTAATACTTCATACAAAATCCTTTGTTAGTAATGACAGCTTCAAGACGCCTCCTGTATGGAGACGCTTCGCATGCATTACTCAGTTGTGATTTTGGCCCATTCTTCCACACAGTCTTGAAGGTTCCATGGGCCTCTTCTATAAACGCTGATGTATATTTCTTTCAATAGATTTTCTATTGGATTCAAGTGAGGTGATTGGCTGTGCTATTCTAGCAGCTTTATTTTCTCTTTTCTTTTCTAACTAAACCCCTGTTTTTAACGCAGACTGTTGGACAGGTCAATTCGGTTGGTCAGCAGACTGGTTGGTGAGTTGAGCTTTGGAATGTTCTGTTTTTGTTGTTCATGCGTTTACCCTTCCAAACATGGCAGTTTGTTTGTTACTGGTGTAAATATGGTCAGGTGACACACTAGCCAACTATACTGACACTGTGCCACGTGCTGGGTGTCCAGTGTGCTCCTGTTCCTTTAAGGAGGATTGGGCTACCTCCAGGCCCACCTGGCCCTCATCTACCCATTAGTATGCATGTGCTCCCACTGTGGAGACGCTCATAAATTCAGTAGCGTTAGGACTGCAAGCATACCCAGGGTGAGGGAAGAGGCCTTGCAGCTTACGCATGCGTTTTCAAATGCGTGCCAACTAAACCCGTTTTTAATGCAGACTGTTGGACAGCAATCCGGTTGTTCAGCAGACTGGTTGGTAAGTTGAGTTATGGAATGTTCTGTTTTTGTCTTTTATTTTCTGTCTTTGAAACCAATTGAGAGTTTCCTTGGCTTTGTGTTTGGGATCATTGCCTTGCTGAAATGTCCACCCTTGTTTCATATTCACCAGCCAAGTAGATGGCAGCAGATTTTTATCAAGAATGTCTTGGTACATTTTTCCATTCACCCTTCCTTCAATGATATGAAGTTTGCCAATACCGTATGCTGAAAAACAGACCCACACCATAATGTTCCCACCTTCAAACTTCACTGTTGGTATGGGGGTGTTTTTGGGGTGATGTGCAGTGCCATTTGATCGCCAAATATGGTGTGTATTATGGCATCCAAAGATTTCAATTTTGGTCTCCTCTGAGCAGACTACAGTGCCTTGAAAAAAAGTATTCACACCCCTTGAAATTTTTCACATTTTGTCATGTTACAACCAAAAACGTAAATGTATTTTATTGAGATTTTATGTGATAGACCAACACAAAGTGGCACATAATTGTGAAGTGGAAGGAAAATGATAAATGGTTTTCCAATTTTTTTTTACAAATAAATATGTGAAACGTGTGCCATGCATTTGTATTCAGCCCCCCTGAGTCATTACTTTGTAGAACCACCTTTTCGCTGCAATTACAGTTGCAAGTCTTTTTGGGATGTCTCTACCAGTTTTGCACATCTAGAGAGGGACATTTTTGCTCATTCTTCTTTGCAAAATAGCTCAAGCTCTGTCAGATTGGATGGAGCATCTGTGAACAGCAATTTTCTTGCCACAGATTCTCAACTGGATTTAGGTCTGGACTTTGACTGGGCCATTTTAACACATGAATATGCTTTGATCTAAACCATTCCATTGGAGCTCTGGCTGTATGTTTAGGGTCAATGTCATGCTGGAAGGTGAGCCTCTGCCCCAGTCTCAAGTCTTTTGCAGACTCGAACGGGTTTTCTTCTAAGATTGCCCTGTATTTGGCTCCATCCATCTTTCCATCAACTTCGACCAGATTCCCTGCCCTTGCTAAGAAAAGCATCCCCACAACATGATTCTGCTGCCACCACCATGTTTCACAGTGGGGATGGTGTGTTCAGGGTGATGTGCAGTGTTAGCTTTCTGCACTTAGCGTTTTGCTTTTATGCCAAAAAGTTAAATTTTGGTCTCATCTGACCAGAGCACCGTCTTCCACATGTTTGCTGTGTCCCCCACATGGCTTCTCGTAAACTGCAAACAGGACATCATATGGCTTTCTTTCAGCTATGGATTTCTTCTTGCTACTCTTCCATAAAGGCCAGATTTGTGGAGTGCACAACTAATAGTTGTCCTGTGGACAGATTCTCCCACCTGAGCTGAGGATCTCTGCAGCTTCTCCAGCTTCTGGCTGTGGCTGGTTTATGGTGAAATGATGTTCTTTCCACTTCCGGATTATGGCCCCATGAGTGCTCACTGGAACATTCAGAAGTTTGGAAATCCTTCATCAGTATGTTTTGTAACAATAAGGTTGCAAAGGAATGGAGAGAGCTCTTTGCTTTTACCCATCATGACATGTTTCTTGTGTGACACCTTGGTAATGAGACCTCTTTTTATAGGCCATCAGTTGAGACTGATATCAATTTGCACTGACAAGGGGCAGGATTGTTTTCTAATTCCTGATAGATTTCAACTGGTATTTTGGCTTTCCATGCCTTTTTTCACCTCCCTTTCTTCATGTGTTTAATGCTTTTTCTCTGTATCATTCCAATTTATTACACATAACTTAATTTCTGAACTTATTTATTTTGGTTTCTTTGTATGTATGAATTGCATGGGTTGTTACCGACATGTGGTGAAAATTTCATGTCAACAGCACCTTTAGAAATATATTTAAATAGAATAAGTGACGTGTTCAATACTTATGTATATACACTCACCGGCCACTTTATTAGGTACACCGGTTCAATTGCTTGGTAACACAAATTGCTAATCAGCCAAGCACATGGCAGCAACTCAGTACATTTAAGCATCTAGACGTGGTGAAGACGACTTGCTGAAGTTCAAACTGAGCATCAGAATAGGGAAGAAAGGGGCTTTAAGTGACTGAACGTGGCATGGTTGTTGGTGCCAGACGGGCTGGTCTGAGTATTTCAAAAACTGCTGATCTACTGGGATTTTCACACACAACCATCTCTCGGGTTTACAGAGAATGGTCTGAAAAAGAGAGAATATCCAGTGAGCGGCAGTTGTGTGAACGAAAATGCCTTGTTGATGTCAGAGGAGAATAGGCAGACTGGTTCAAGATGATAGAAAAGCAACAGTAACTCAAAACCACTCATTACAACCAAGGTATGCAGAATACCATCTCAACACATCTAACCTACAGCAGCAGGAGATCATACCGGGTGTCACTCCTGTCAGCCAAGAACAGTAAATTGAGGCTACAATTTGCACAGGCTCACCAAAATTGGACAACAGAAGATTGGAAAAATGTTGCCTGGTCTGATGAATCTCGATGCTGCAACATTCAGATGGTAGGGCCAGAATTTAGCGTAAACATGAAAGCATGGATCTATTCTTCCTTGTATCAATAGTTTAGGCTGGTGGTGGTATAATGATGTGTGGGATCATTTTTTGCCACACTTTGGGCCCTTTAGTACCAATTGAGCAATGTTTAATCACTTCAGCCCTGGAAGGATTTACCCCCTTCCTGACCAGGCCATTTTTAGCGATATGGCACTGCGCTTTAACTGACAATTGCGTGGTCATGCGACGCTGTACCCAAACAAAATTGATGCCCTTTTACCCCACAAATAGAGCTTTTCTTTGGTGGTATTCGATCACCTTTGCGGTTTTTATTTTTTGCGCTAACAAAAAAAAGCGACAATTTAGAAAAAAATATATAAAAAATATTTTTTACTTTCTGCTATAATACATATAAAAAAAATATACATATATGAAAATACAAATTTTTTAATCAGTTTAGGCCAATATGTATTCTGCTACATATTTTTGGTAAAAAATAAAATCAAAAAAATAAGCGTATATTGATTGGATTGCGCAAGTTTATAGCGTCTACAAAATAGGGGAAAGGTTTAGGGACTTTTTATTTTTTTAATAGTTTTTACTGGTAATGGCAGCGACCTGCGATTTTTAACAGGACTGCGACATTGCGGCGGACAAACCTGACCCCAAGTGACACTTTTTGGGGACCAGTGTCACCAATACAGTGATCAGTGCTATAAAAATGCACTGATCACTGTATAAATGGCACTGGCAGGGAAGGGGGTTAACACTAGGGGGCATCAAGGGGTTAACTGTGTTCCCTGGAAGGTGTTTCTAACTGTATGGGGGATGGGCTGCATGGGAGAAGAGAGAGATCGCTTTCTGATCACTAGGAACAGCTGATCTCTCCCTCCTCCCGTCAGAACGGGGATCTATTTGTTTACATTGGCGAATCCCCGTTCTGGCTCTCTTTCCCGCGTGCGTGCGCGTCCGCCCAGACCGAGGTATGGGTACGTCGGTTTGCACAGCCGAGCCGCCTTGCCGCAGTATAAATGTGGAAGGCGGTCGGCAAGTGGTTAAACACCACAACCTGAGTATTGTTCCTGACCATGCCTATCCATTTATGACTACAGTGTACCCATCTTCTGATGGCTCCTTCCAGCAGGATAATGCACCATGTCACAAAGATCATATCACTGTACTTTATTGGATTGAGATTTGGTGACTGTGGAGACCATAGGAGCCCCTTTGGGATTAGTGGAATGGGAGATTCGCATCAGGGATGTGCAGCCGACAAATCTGCAGGAACTGCGTGATGCCATCATGTCAATATCAACCAAAATCTCTAAGGAATGTTTCCAACACCTTGCTGAATCTATGCTACGAAGAATGAAGGCAGTTCTGAAGGCAAAAGGGCGTCCAACCCAGAACTAGCAAGGAGTCCCTAATAAAGTGGCCGGTGAGTGTACATGATATATATATATATATATCTATATATATATATATATCTATATATATATATATATATATATATATCTATATATATCTATATATATATAGATATATATATATATATATATATATATATATATATATATATATATATATATATATATATATATCTCATCTCTTCAGGGAAGTCTAGCTCAGTCAGCCATTTGTGTTCCTTGTCCTCTTGTATTTAAAATGTATGGTCTCCTCTTATTTTGTAAAGACCTACACAGCCTGTTGGCTTTTTTAAATCCTATAAAATATGTTTATATACACACATACACATGTGTAAAAATCATTTACATATCAGGTGCTTAGAAGTTTAGCAAGTAAAAGGTTTACTAGTTGCCCACGAGAAAGCACACAATTAGAGTTCCTCTGGTTCACACAATCCAACAACACAAGGTCTGCTTGCTAACTGACCAAATCTGGGTGTGTGGCTGCGGTGCTGCAGTGAAGGTGCCGTTTAATATATTAAAGTGGAGGTCCGCTTTAACATTATTTGAATTAAAGTGATTGTAAAGTGTGTCGTTTTTTTTTTCCCTATTAAAATAAACATGTTATACTTACCTGCTCTGTGCAGTTGGTTTTGGATCCTCTTGTCGGGTCCCTGGCTGGAGCTCCTGGCCTTGCCTTCTGCCGAGTGTCCCCACAGCAAACAGCTTGCTATGGGGGGCACCTGACCTGCAGCTCTGTGTATCCATTCAGACACAGAGCTGCGGCCTTTCCCCACCCCCTCTCTCTCCTGATTGGCTAACTGATTAACTTTGATTGACAGCAGCGGGAGCCAATGGCGCCGCTGTTGTGACTTAGCCAATAAGGAGGGAGAGTCCCGGACGGCCGAGGGACTCGTGGACATCGCTGGATAGAGATGGGGCTCAGGTAAGTATTAGGGGGGCTGATGCACACAGAAGGCTTTAAATACAGAATGCGTGGAGATAAAAAACCTTCTGACTTTACAAACCCTTTAAGGAAATAAAATAATAGCACACAACCATAATAAGGAGGTCATTTTCAACTGTTTACTAGAGGCTACTATTTCAAGTGCAATCCCAAGTATTTAGTTGGTGAACATCAAAAGTCTGCTCTTCACCTTAGGCAGTGTTGTGTTTAGTGCCTTATGCTGTTTCACATTTCTAGTGACGCAGAATGCAGCCATGGTGGACAGTGAAAGGGTCCAGGACAGGAAAGTGAGGGATGGCAGAAGATCAAGTAGGAGGCATGTGTATGTAGAAGGGGAAAACAGCGCATTAGGAAGAAATCTGGAAGCAATCAGCAGAAAGAGTATAAAGGGAACTTGGACTTGAACTGTGAGGCTGAAGAAGGGTTGTATCGTCCGTATGATATACCCTCCAACCATTGACAGACAGCAAGCATATTTATTGCCCCTGGGGTGGACTGGGGTGCTACTGGTAAGCATGAATACCTTGAAGCCGTTTGTAGACATGCTGCACGTCATTTGAATACTGTGCTCTGACTGGAGTGTTTCTATTTTACCAAACTAAGAGGTACTGAATCCTGGATGATTCAGACTTGCCATCACTCACCCCCAATTATGCCCCCTCATCACACGGCTGTGTTTCTGTTGCTAGCAGAGAGTGGGCATATGAAGCCTGGCACTTCAGACTCTTCAGAACTTTCACAGCTGCTAACTAGCAAATAAAACCTAAATCTAGCCAGTGGTGTGCAAAGGCATGCAGTCTAATATTTAATTAGTGGTATAAGCAGGAGCTTAGATCTTTAAACCCCTCATTCTACCAAGACAAGATGTGATCTGAGGAACATGTGGATAGTAAAGTCTAGCACAGAGGTCCAACACCACGGATAAAGAAAGTAAAAATAGGAAAATAGGTCTTTGCAGTGTAATTCAACTGGTTTCTTTGCATTACACTCAAAACTAAAAACATCATATAGCAGCCTAACAATTCTTAGGTGTGGTGGCTGCATTTGTTTACTTTTTTGGCTTTGTTCCCTATTTTTATTTGATGATCCAACCAGTAAGTCTGTTATTTTTCTACTTCTTTACCATACCAAGCTATCCAACAAAAGCAGCAGTTATGCCGCGTACACACAAGCCGATTTTCCGTCGGAAAATTCCGTTGGTTTTTCTGACAGAATTCCGCTCAAGCTTGCCTTGCATACACACGGTCACACAAAAGTTCTCTGAACTTTTGATCGTTGAGAATGCGGTGACGTACAACACTACGACGAGCCGAGAAAATGAAGTTCAATGCTTCCGAGCATTCGTAGGAAATTTGCGCGTCGAAATTTGTACAGACGATCGCATTTTCGGATAGGAACTTTTTCCAACCGAAAAATTGAGAACCTACTCTCAATCCTTAGCTGGCAGGAATTCCGCCAGCAAAAGTTCGATGGAGCATACACACGGTCATACACACGGTCATACACACGGTCGCATTTTCCGACCAAAAGCTCTCATCGGTCTTTTGCTGGCCAAATTTCCGATCGTGTGTACGCAGCATAAGGCTCGGGTTAACACATATGTGGTTTTTTTAGTGCTTTTTGCAGAAACACACTACAGTTCATTTAACACGGTTTCCTTTGGGACATGTTCACATCTATGCTTTTTTTCAGCTGCTGCATTTTTGGAAAGGGCCAGTGACTTTTTTTTAAAAGAAAAACGGTGCGTTTTTGGTTCAATAGACTTCAGTGGAGAAGCTGCAGAAAAGCATGCAGTGTGTTTTTGCTGCGATTTTTTTGTTTTTTCATCTGCCCAATAACAAATTGACCAAAAAAAAAAAAAAGCAAAGCACATCAAAAAACGTGCAAAATGCCCCGCAAAAAGCAGTGCAGAAACAGATCAAAAGCAAACTGCATAGGTGTGAACTGTCACACTTAAGCGATTAAGATCATTAAACAAATTTAATATTACACAAAGATAACCCGAGTAAATACAAAATGCAGTTTTTAAATGATTATTTCATTTATTAATGTAAAAAAGGTGTCCAAACCTGCCTGACCTTATGTGAAAAAGTAACTGCTCCCCTAAACCTAATAACTGGTTGTGCCACCCTTGGCAGCAGCAACTGCAATCAAGCGTTTGCGATAACTGGCAATGAGTCTTTCATATCGCTGTGGAGGAACTTTGGCCCACTCTTCTTTGCAGAATTGTTTTCACTAAGCCACATTGGAGGATTTGAGCATGAACGGCCTATTCATTTATGTAAAAACTTTATTACAAAAAGGGGAAAAAAACTGTTGTTACAACTACTTAAAAAGTGTTCTCTTGTATCCAACTCTTCTAGTCTAAAGCCTGGTACACAAGATGAGATTATTGGAAGAATGATCGTCCATTTTTTTTTTTTGCATGCTAATCTCATATCAAAAAATAAGAGGTTGTTAAAGTTATGAAAATTCTCATGCGACGTCATGTGTTGTATTGTATTTTCGGATGAAAACTGTACTGATTAAAACGAAAATCGTAAGATTTGGTATCGCGCGAGAATATTTTTCATGCTTATCCCTTTGGATAATTTCAGATGAACTGTCATGATCGGCGCTCGAGAGCTATGTACTAATGATCAGATTATCGTACGATTGCTTAGAAAATGGTATTTTTCATACGATTTTCTGATCGTGTGTACGGACCTTAACACTACCTCTCCACCAGATTGACAATGCTGCTGTCCAAAGCTGTCGCTGCTGGTCCTCAATCCAGAGCGTAGACACGCCAAGACTAGGACATGTCATACTTACCTGCTCCGATCTTCCCCTCTGGGCCCCTGCTGGTGCTCCTGGCCCCTCCCCTGCTATGACGGCACTTGTGCGTGCTTGTTCTTGAGCCAACTGTGTGTCCACTCTCCACACACCCCCTGCTCTCTCCTCACTGGCTGTGATTGACAGCAGCAGGAGCCAATGGCCCCCGCTGCTGCCTCTCTTTTCAATGATGAGAGAGAGAGACCCGAGAGAGCTGCTGCTCTTGTGAATATCGCTGGATCGAGGTCAGGCTCAGATAAGTATTTAGGGTGGCTGGGAGGGGGGGGGAGCGGCATGCAGAAGGTTTTTTACCTAAAATGCATAGAATGTATTAAAGTAAAAAATCCTTCTGCCTTTAGGACCACTTTAAAGTGGGGTTCCCATTTAAAAAAAAAAAAAAAATGACTTCTACGAACAAATACTGCAAATACTACAATACTGCAGCTGCTGACTTTTAATCGGACACTTACCTGTCCCAGCGATGCGGGGGATCGAAGCCCCGCTCGCCCCCCCCTCCGCTCGGCGGCGCCGGCATTTTATCTGTGGGCACCCGGTTGTGGCTTCACAGCCAGGCACCCACTGCGCATGCATGATGATTGTCAAGAGGGAGGGTGGAGAGGCGATCTCCCTTCCTGCGCCGAGGGAAGTAACGTCAGGAGCCCAGGCACCGAAGGAGGCAGACTATGAGGGACCCCCTAGCAACAGGCATTTAAAAGGGGAGTAAAACATTTTTTTTCTCCAAATGTTTTTTTTTTTATTTTTTTTTTAAACACATTACTATTTTTTTTTTTTTTGGGGGGTGGAACTCCACTTTTAAGCTGCAATATATAATTTTTTTTTGTTCAACATCATACATTCAATACAATACAATAGGTAATTCAGGCACACTTGTATTGTTTAAAAACAACATGATCTGAGCCAGAAACACAAATACACTAAGAGCATCAGTCAGCCTGCATTTAAAAGCTGAAATTAGGGCTGAAACAACTAATCGATTATGAAATTAATCGATTGCTTTTTTCATAATCGATCAATTGGCCAGTAACATAATGGGGTTGCAGGGGGGGTTGTTACACCTGTTATTGAGCAAAATTTCTATTTGTTGTGTTAGCTGCTAAATCACTGAGCAAGCGCAGGGTTTTTTGTTTTTTATTGTTTGAACACAATGGGGTTAACAAAAACTAAAATGAGCCCTTTATAGTACAAAAAGAGCAAATAATTGCTACTGTAAATATTACTTTCACAGTTCTACAGTAAAAAAATGAACCCCTTACAGTAGTGATTATCTGCTTTTTTTGTACTATAAAGGGCTAATTTTAGTTTTTGTAACCCCATTACGTCTTAGACCTGGTTCACATCTATGTGTTTTTTGGTGCTTTTTGCAGAAACGGACTACAGTTCATTTACATGGTTTCCTATGGGACACGTTCACATCTATGCTTTTTTCAGCCGCTGCGTATTTGGAAAGCGTCAGGGACTTTTTTTTATGCAAAAGGGTGCTTTTTTGGTTCAATATACTTCAATGGAGAAGCTGCAGAAAAGCATGTAATGCGTTTTGCAGCAATTTATGTTTTTTAATCTGCCAAACAAATTGGCCCAAAAAAACAAAATGCAAATCGCCGCAAAATCACGTGCGCAAAAATCAAAACGCACAGCAAAATGCACAGCAGAAACAGATCAAAAGCAAACTGCATAGGTGTGCACCGAGCCTTATGCTGGCCACACGGTCAATTTTCAGATGAGAATATTCAGACGAAAAATCTTTGTACATTCGCTGAATGAAAGAATGTTGTTTGAAATTTTCACTTGTTTTTAACATTCTGTAATAATGTAATTTCTGAACGATATGCACATACACTGTCTGCAAATTCCTTTGACCAAGAAGGTTTTTATTATTTCCAAATTTTCCCGTCACTGTGGCTGAAAATGAACGTAGATTTGACCCCACTAACGATTAGAAAATCAAACGAACGTTCCCAAAATGACATTTTTTTTTTTTGAAAGAAGACATTGCTTTTTTTAAATAAAAAAATTTGATCTGAGTCTGATGATATTTACCAGATTCACCCTTTAATAGTATATGCAGTATATATCCTCTAATAGTATATCTCTCCTCTAATAGTTTATACAGTATATCCCCTCTAATAGTATATACAGTATATATATCTCTTCTGTCTGTTATTCTCAGAGTGGATTAGATATTTTGCTCCCTAACCATATAGTTGCTTATTTATATTTACCACTGCATATTTAAGAATAAATTGCCTTTTTTTTTAAACTTTACATATAACCGTAACTGCATTATTTACCACACTTTTTTTAAGGTTATTAACTGATTAATCGAAACAATAATCGGCCAACTTATCGATTATGAAAATAATTGTTAGTTGCAGCCCTAGCTGAAATCCAGGCTAAGAAAAAAAATATAGGGTCTACATAAAAGGAGAAGAGTGTATTCTTACTGGAATCTTGGGGTCTTTTGGTTATATCCTCTAGTAATACAGCAGGAACCAACTCCTTCACTTTGCAGGAGTTTACCGTGATACAGAACAAATCACTGCTGCTCTCCCCTTGTGCTGGGTGACTGGTCTTGTCTCCGCCCCCTCCTTAAAGTGGATGTAAACCCAATGTCATCCTTTCTAAATTACTGCCATAAGGGTTATCTATAAGGATATACATGCCTCTCCTGCATGTATCTTTACCTGTGAAATGTCTCCCCTCTGTCTGTTATTAGACCTGAAAACCTGCATATTCTGCGGGTGGGTCTGTTGTCTGGAGCTCGGTGGGTGGAGTCGTGATGTCAGTAGACTCCCCGCCCACCTCTACACTCCCCTTGTCAATATGCATTTTCTCCTGTGTATTTCTAACACTGAACTTCTGCTATGATTTCTAACATCCAGTGAAAAGACAGGAAAGTAACCACATGACTTCAGCATGCCAAATCATGCTGAGCTGTGGAACAGCCAATCCTTGCAGAGCTGCTGAAGAAAGGAGTGGGGGAGGGAATTAAAAAATAATGCATGTCTTAGGCTAGTGCACAAGATCTAAATCACCTGTCACTCACAGCAAGGGGGAGGATTTGACAAAGTTTTTCTTAGTTTGTCAAGTTTTATCTCACTCAACAATAAAAGAGGATTGCTCAGAGGTGGATTAACTCTGTGTGGCAAGACTGGGCTCAAATGATAGGAAATCTTATACTCTACAGTATCATATCAAAAAAAAAATCCGGTTTTACATTCACTTTAAGGTTTCTGCAGGCACTCTGTAGTGGGTGGAGCCTGCTGGGCCCCTCCCACAGCTCAACTCTCTGCACAGGCTATATGCAGCATAGTGATATCATTGCTACTTTTACAAAGTAATATCTGGGTCTGCAAGGGCATCTGATGTACACAAAGTGATTACCTTTTATGATTATAGAGGAATATATTTAAATGAAAAGATTTTGTGTTGGGGTTTAGCTTTATAAAAGGCACCAATGTCAGTTGAGGCCCCCATAGATTGATTCATTTGATTTCCCAAGCATACAGACCACACTTACTATCACTGCTGGTCCCTTGCTCCTGTAAGAACTGCTGTCCTTCACTCCACTGTCTCTCCAGCAGCTGCTCTATACTTGTAACTGCTGAAGGATTGCTGTCTCCACCACCACTCCCCGACTGTTCATAGCGAGCAGAAAAGCTGTTCAGAGGAGACCTACCATGAGAAGACAAAGATACAAAGAAAAGATAGGTTTCAGATTAATAAATACACAATCAGAATACACAATCAGAATGTACTTATCTTGTTTGAATAATGTATGTTTATATAAAACAATGTGCATTGTATTATATTAAAATATCTGTTTCCCAAATATTGAATAATTCCCTTTGTGTGAAAGAGCTGGCAGGTTTAATTGAGGACTGAAATATCAGATAAGATTGACTGCGAGGAAGGTTTTTTTATTTTGATGTGCACAGCAAGCGTCCTCTCTATAATCCACAGAACTGGGCAAAAAGCCTGCATTTGGCCAAAATTGCTGCAAAGATTGGCTTGCATTCACCGACTATTTGGTACCTGCCAGTTACTAATAGAATTAAATAGCCCTGAATTTCACTGGCATTACACCGTTCACCGGCAGATGGTAAGTCACCTGCGCTTATAATGACTTCTACGAACAATAAGGTGACAGACATTTTTCTTTTTCACATCCTCCATGAAACATTGCGGTTAATTTACTAAAACTGGAGCATGCAAAATCTGGTGCACCTGTGCATGGTAGCCAATCAGCTTCTAACTTCAGCTTGTTCAATTAACAATAAAACCTGGAAACCGATTGGTTTGTATGATGAGCTGCACCAGATTTTGCACTTTCCAGTTTTAGTAAATCAATCCCAATAAAGTCTCTTTTCTCTGTAGAAGAGGTAACGATTCTTAAATTCCAGAAAAACAAAGGAATTCCACTAACCCCTTCCTGCTGAGCGTTCACACATATAAGGCCTCCTGGAAGTGGGTCTTCTGTGGGGCCACATATGTGCACACCTGTGTTTGTGCTGGGAGCATGCTGCATACTCAGTCACAGACAGCTCTGGGTCTCGCACAAATGACTGGGAAGACTGGTTCACAATCACATTATCACTGTGATAGCGTGTGATTGGCTAGTCCTCGTACATCCCTCCCCTTTACTCTTTCTCCTCTTGAATGGAGAAAAGGATACATTTGGAGGAATTTATCATAACTAGAGCAACCAGAATCTGCAGCCTTTGTACATGGCAACCAGATTCTAGCTTTAGCTGGTTCAGTTACGCGTTGAAAATGAAAGATAGAAGCTGATTGGGGCAGCTGTGCATGGCAACCAGATTTTGTCTGCTCTCAGTTTTTATAAATTCCCCTCAGTTTTTTCTCCTTGCTAGAAAAGAAGACTGTAAAAATATTTAAAAAAGCTAAATCAGGGCTTAATCTATAGGTCAGTGTCGGGATGTTTTAGGTAGGATAACAAAAAGCAAACAAAAAAAAAAAAAGGAAAATGCACAATATTGTTTCTGCTAGGGCCGCACCAATTCTTTCGGTCAAGTACTCGCCGATACAGAGTCATCTATACCTTTGCGGTGTGATTTGCATCCATACAAAATGAATGGGCAGTTTAATAACATTTTTTTATAACAACTCACATTAAAGTACATATTCAGTCAAATCCAAATCTGCATAGTGTCCCCATACCACTGATGATAGCAAACCACAGCCGCTGGGGGTGTTCACACGGTATTTGTGCAGCGTTTTTTTAAATGCAATTCTTTTCTGTAAAAAACGTGTGGTGCAAACACCGTTTACATATGAGTGTGTGACTTACGTATGCATTTGCTTCTGTGCATGAGCACGGAGGGATGGGGGTGCTTTAACCACTTCCCGCCCGGCTTATAGCAGAATGACGGCCGGGCGGTGGTTCAGTTATCCTGACTGGGCGTCATATGACATCCTTCAGGATAACAGCCGCCGCACACCCTTGGGGGCGTGCATCGCAGCGATCGGTGGTGCGGTATGTCAGTCTGACACACCGCTACACCAATCTCGGTAAAACAGCCTCCGGCGGAGGCTCTTTACCACGTGATCAGTCGTGTCCAATCACGGCTGATCACGATGTAAACAGGAAGAGCCGTTGATCAGCTTTTCCTCACTCACGTCTGACAGACGTGAGTAGAGGAAAGCCGATCGGCGGCTCTCCTGACAGGGGGGTCTGCGCTGATTGTTTATCAGCGCAGCCCCCCCTCAGATGGCCACACTAGACCAACAGGGAAGCCACCAGCATCTGGATGGCTAGGTACATCCCCCATGGCCATCCACATGTGAAAAAATATGCCCAAAATATGGCAATCAGTGCCCACAAATGGGCACTGACTGGCACATTACAAAACAGGGATGCCCAGCAATGCCACCAATCAGTGTCATCAGTGCCACCTATCAGTGCCGCTCCATTCACCACTATAGAGTGGCGGATGTCAGCGATGACATGTCCGCTGATACCCGCTGCTATCTGATTCGATCCTGTCGTGAAATCCAGACGGATTGAGACCCACTTTCTTTATCGTGCATCATGGGACACAGAGCCTTAAGTAATTACTTAATGGGTTTTAGGCCACCTTCATGTAATGGACACTGGTATACCCAATCCAGGAAGTTCACTCGCTATATAACCCCTCCTCCTTCCAGGAGCACATCAGTTTTTTTGCCAGTGTCTAAGGTGTTGGTCACGAGTGAACATATGCTCTGAGGAGCTCCAGGAGGGATCCATGCTGGATTTAAATAGCCTCCATAGACCAGATCCATCCAAAGTGCCACTGAGGCATAAGTGGATGGTACCTGGGGCCTCGTATCCGAAGCACAAGGTTTTGCCTGTAACGCCTCTCTTTGTAGGGCTGGACCCCGGGAACTCAGGGCTTAGGTCTTGATACATTACCTAAAGCTTTCCTGGTGGGGTGCTTTTACAGGTCCAAGGGAGTGGAACCCTGATATCCAGGGACGTGGTCCTTGAAGGTTTGCTAAACGCAGCCAGCCGTGATGGGTGAAGGTCTGATTGACTGTTAATTCAGCAAATCCTGCGGCGGGGATAAGGTAAGGGAAGAAACTTAGGAACTGAAAAGTCTATCTATGTATTCTTCTATTAGGCAAAAAACGTTGTCATGCCCTAAATTCTCCACTAGAGGGAGTCTATGAACATACCTTAATCTGTTGTCTTCACTGTAAAGCGCAGTCTCTGCGTGGCCGCAGCAGCGTGTGGAGGGGGATTTTTTTTCTCAGGTAAAAAGAAATCTGAAAAAAGGTTTTCTTTCTCCCCCCGAAGGGACTGAGGGTTAGGGGGACATCAGTGGTGTACCCCCTTACATTACCTCCCTCCTCCGTGGGGGGTGCGGAGGTCCCGCTGTTCTGCTACTGCTAATATTTTTACTGTTGATACTGTTTGTTGACCTGCTGCTGACAGGTCTCTGCCTCCCCTCCTCATGTTGGGTCTGAAGACCCGAAAGTCGCCGCGCGGGAACATTTTAAATGAAACAGAGGGGCTGATTTTTTCGGAGGGGGCGGGGCCTAAGCGCAGGTCGTGAACGTCCAAGAGGACGCACGACAGGCAAAGACAAATAAAAGCACAGCTGGGACAGTCTCTCCTCGGCTGACGAGGAGGAAACAAAGCAGTCTGCACACAGGGACACAGAAGCTGTGGGGCACGTGAGGGTTGCAAACTGGCATTCCTGATACAGGAAGGACACTTTTTTCCCAGCACTAGGCTGAACTTTATAGCGGCTTTATTGTCATGACTATATTCAGCGATTAAGTGCAATTGTATAGTGCCTCTGTTTTTGTGCTTAGGACTATGCCTGCTAAAAAAGACACCACAAAGACCAAAAGGGTACTAAAGGTTTCACCCCCAGGTGCTAAAATCTCGAGTCGCATTTCCACGCTGTCATCCTCGCCAGAATTAGCAGTTATGGCAAGCCAGGGTGAGCCACTGGAACAAATTGATGGGTGTAACTACTTCTCACATCTCAGCCTCTGTATATGTGACTGAAGATGTCCTTTCCTCCACCCTGCAGGGTCTGGAAGGAAGATTAGCGGCTTTAATCGCATCCTCCATTCAAGTGGATAGGAAGTGTGCTAGATCCCCCTCCCCCACTTCAGAACCTTTGCAAGGGGAACAGTGGGCACAGGATGATGATTCCTCTGCGGAGGAAACAATGGTAGATGAGCCTTTTTCAGCCTCTCAATCTGAGAAATTGCTTAGCCCTAAAGCTGGATTCACTTCTATGCATTTTTATTGCTTTTTGCAGATTTGCACTACAGAACGTATTCTATAGGAAACCATGTTAAATGGACTGTAGGGCGAATCTGCAAAATGCAAAAAGCACTAAAAATGCATAGGTGTAAATCCAGCCTAAGGAAGTGAGCTAAAAACTGCAAGCCAAACAAAATGGGGCACGGATATTTTACTTCCAATCTGATTTGGTGCACCCTTCCATAAAGAATGTATGAACAAGGGAGTGATCAAAAAAGAAACATATAAAAGAATAGGTAATACTAACGAGGGTGGATAAAATCAGAAGATTTTTAGATAGTGAAAGCTGAACTCCAGAAAAAATGCTACATACACAGATACAGATGAAATGCTTATACGAGAGCGTTTTTTTCTACAATATGAATTGTATTTCTGTCCATCCTGTCCTGAGATTTACACAGCACTGCCCTGTCTGGGGAAGAGGGCTCCTGATCTTTCTCTGATCTTGTTCCTCCCCAACCCGTGACAGGACAGTGCTCTCTTCTAATCGCCTTCTCTGCTAGCACATGAACACTGCAGCACAACAAACTGGCTCTCTGTGCGGCTTCTCCCTTTTCCGGAGGGAAGTTTTGCTGTACAGTGGATTCAATTACTGTGTGCATTTAAAAATATATATTTATCGATATATTAAAGAGTACAGTGCTGCAATAACTTGTGTCTTTTATATCTCCCTGCTGTTTAGCTTTAGAAAAGAATTTCCTCCTTCGCTTTTTCAGCCCGATTTCTATCTAAAATAACCAAATTACATAATTACAGTGCATTACCATAAAAACAACAGCACCTCCTCCGGGAATGATATTTTATATCAGGTATCTCTGTATGTGTAAAAGTCTTATACATGCGCAATTATAAGAAACTCCTTCCCTTAGCCTGGTTTTGTCTAGTAGGTATAATTCTTATATGTGATGGCTGCATTGGTTTTCTTTTTTAAGGCTCCCCCCCTCCCCCCTTTATTTTCACCTGGTAATCCGGCCAGTAGCACACCTCCCGTCTTAAAACTGGCCATACATTATACAATTTTCTTTCTTTTTTATTTATTTATTCAATCTCCATTAGATTTAGCTTCAAATATGTAGTGCAGGGGCCTGCGTGATTGCATACAAATTGAAAGTGTTTAGGTTTGACCTCCTATTATATGGTTTTGGTAAATCTAAAGGAAAGTTGTACAAGAAAATTGTATAATGTATGGCCAGCCTTAAAGAAGAACTATGGTCAAAATGAAAAAAATCAGTATGTGATGTAAAGCTGTAATCTGTTAAATAGCTCACTGGTTGTTTCTCAAATAACAGTATGAATATTTACCTTTTTCCCCTGCAGCTGAAAGCTCTCATGTTCAATTCCTGTAATCAGGTGACAACGTTGCTTATTCTTTCTCTAAATGCCTCCGTTGTTCCCTTTTGTGGTTTGCCACTATGTACAGGCTACAACGTGTCATTGTGACATCAGTGGGGAAGTTGCCATTTCGTCCATGAAAAGCCCCAGCATCTCAATATTCATAGAAGTCCCGCCAAGGCTCCGCCCACTCCCCTCCATCGATCTGTGATGCCCGGCCCACTGCCGCCTTAGTTCCGCCCACTCCCACCTATCTCTCTCTAGAGCCTGTTCCCGCCTGCTTGTCCTCCGACATTCACATATCTCAGACCGTGCTGACTTTGTTTTACAGAACACACACCCAGGTATTGATTGACAGATGGGCATGTGTTATGTATAATAGACTGGGCATGATACAGGGCATAAGGAGTCATGGGAACTGTAGTTCCCTTTGGGAGATGCAGAAGCCAGCACAGTGAAAGGAAAGGACATGCTAGCTCTGCTGAACTCCTCCCACCATCACTAGCATTATCAAGCAGAGGAGTAATGGTTGGGGGGATTAGAGACCACAATTGCATCTAAAATGGTAGGAAAATCATAATCTCTGAGGGGTTTATATAAAGGTTTATTAAAAAGAGCATGCCGCCTTTAGTTGTACTTTAAAGTGATTGCAAAGTCTCGTGTTTTTTTTTTTTTTACAGATATCAAACAGGTTATATTTACCTCCTATGTGCAGTGGTTTGCACAGAGCAGCCATGATCGTCCTCTTCTCGGGTCCCTCTTTACTGCACCTGGCCCCTCCCTCCTGTCGAGTGCCCCCCACAGCAAGCAGCTTGCTATGGGGGCACCCAAGTTGAGCTGCAGCTCTGTGTACATTCAGACACAGAGCTGCCATTGGCCCCACCCCTCTCTCTCCTGGTTGGCTGACTGACTTTGATAACCGTGGAAGTCAATGGCGCCACTGCTGTGTCTCAGACAATCAGGAGGGAGAGTCAGGGACTTGTGGACATCGCTGGACAGAGGGGGGCTCACGTAAGTTTTAGGGGGTGCTGGGGAGGCTGCTACACACAGAAGGCTTATCTTAATGCACAGAATACATTAAGATAAAAAACCTTCTGCCTTTACAACTCCCTTAAGCCTGGTACACACGGTAAGCTGTACCAATGCTGAGATGTTAGTACAGCAATCTCCCGCCCCCCCAGAACACAACCCCCCCCCCCCAGCTGAGATCGCTGATCGATGCCAATGGGCTGTTGGTTTTCCAGCAAGCTCATTCAACAGAAGCTGGCCATGAGATTGGCTTCTGTCAAATAAGGACCCGTACACACAGGACGAATGTCAGCTGGTATCTACTGTACCGGCTGATTTTAGACAATATTCGGCCCATGTGTACGGGGCTTTAGGGTGCCTCCCTTCTGGATGAGGAGCAATGGAGGCACCTTTTCGACAGCAGCACTTTGATGGACTAATAATTTAAAGCCAAACTCCAGCTCAAGAGAGTCTTTAATGAGATACAGCAACAGTTTTTTTTTCCTTTTTGACATAATAATTTTACATACATAAAACTGTCCATTGTAAGCACCCCTGTGAGTGTTAAGTAGTTTGTCTCAAACCTCTATCTGCCACTAATGCTGAACAGCTTGGTCTGTCAGAGGAAGTTGAAAAAGAAGACTGACTGGCTGGATCACCAGGTGAAAAAAATGAAAAAAAGGAAAACAAGAAAAACTAATGCAGCCATCAGATTTAAGAATTAAGCAGAAATCGAATATTTTGTTTTGGGTTTATTACCGCTGTAACATTAACTTGTGTTCGGAAGAGTCTAAATATACTGCAACTATTGTTGTATTTCATTGATGTTTTTAGGATTTGCAGTGCCGCTGTCAGAGCATCACATAACCGAAATCAATCCTTGTTTAAAAACAACAAAAAGTCAAGATAAGCATCTGATGACAATTATCCTTCAGATGTGATGACATACTGTTTAATAACCAATATTCCAACAATTACAAAACAGGATCATTTGTCGCGTACAATTTAACATCAAAGATCCGCACACAGCAAAGAACATGAAAGAAAAAGAAACAAGTAAAATCTTACAGCAACACAAACCTTAACTGTGTGAAAGAATGTGGACTGCGGATTGATTTCCAGCACGCAAGGCTGATAATTGTCTGCCAACTGACATTACCATACATGCAAAACACAGCTTCAACATTGCAAACATGGCTTGGCGGAGAGCAGGTGTCCCTCGCTGTGCATCACCTAATGGGCGCAGGGACCGGGCCCCGTCTCCCGAGCGAGATACAATTTCCCTAAAAAATGTATACGGGATTAAAAAGCTGTGATCAGTCTTTCAACTGTCAGCCGAGCTCCTTCACAGGAGAATCCCCATATTGAAAAACAAATGCAAAGTATTCTCCCTGGGACTGCTAGTCAGTCTGACTTATGATCGCAGACCGGCTACCAGGAATCCGGGGCCCTCAAATGAATTGCTGGGACCGTGATGGACGAGCACTTCTAAGGAGAGAGAATTCAGATCCACGGGGGAAAGAGGCTCGAGTTGCTGAATAGAGAGTACTCTATTTTCACAGTCCTGCCCCCACCTCTTAAACTTATTTATTTGATTAATTACCCAACTGATTGAGAAAACATACACAGTAAGCTTAAAGTGTCCCCACCACTCCAAATATCCTAACATTAGTACTGCTGTCACACATGTAGAAAATGTTCAGGAGGAGAAAAGAGCATATTTCTAATAATCAGATGGAAGGGCTTGACAGCAGAAAGTAAATGACTGGCCCATGTATACAGAGTGTTCTAATGATCCAAAAGGGTTTCGCATACTGACTGTAGTGGAGGCAGATTAATGAAATTCTCGAAAACGATAGTGCCATACATAATAGGAGAGGACACCCATCATCAGACATCTCACGAGAACGGGTGGTGATAAATACATTTATCTTCTAATGCATTGTGTCTTCATCAGGACCCACCAAGATCTTTGTCTGGCTAACAGGCTTAAAGTGATATTTTTGCTTTTTTTGATTAAAAATAACAAACCTGCCCTGATCCTCCTCTTCTCAGGTCCCTGTTCTGTGCTCCTGGCCCCTCCCTCCTGCCCCCACAGCAAGCAGCTTGCTATGGGGGCGCCCGAGCCAAGCCGCTGCCCTGTTGTGTCCATTTAAACACAGAGTCATGGCCCGGCCCCGCCCTCATCGGCTCACTAATTTTGAGTGACTGCAGCGGGAGCCGATAGCCAAACACATTAATTGCACAGGTTCTGTGGCTGATTAAGGTGGTAATTAAACTCACTTGGTGCCTTATCTGCATTAAACTAGCCTCATAACCTGCGTATATCATATGTGTTCGGCTTTAAAGGGATAAGGTGGCAACTCTAATTAGGGGGGCTGCTGCACAAAGAAGATAAAAACTTTCTGACTTCACAATCACTTTAAGCCGGCCATAGATGGTTTGAATCTCAGCCAGTTCAACAGAAACCGGCCCGAGATTCAAACCATGTATGGGCAGGCTGAAGTAAAGTGATCGAACAACTTGCGTACAACCCAGCCTGCCTGATCTCACATGCAATTATCGCTAGGGGCTCATAGAGCCGCTAGCAACAATCACCTTCTTCTCCAAATGGGGATGGCTTTCCCTGCCAGGAGAATACAGTGGCTCGGCGGGAGGGATTCCCCTGTCAACGCCGTCTGTGCTAAAGAGGGAATCGGGTGAATTTCTTTCCTGCAACCCATTGTTGCAGGAAAGAAGATCGCCCCTTGTATAGCCTGCCTAAAGTCGGCCTGAATGCATTAAAGTGATTGTAAAGCCTTGTTTTTTTTCCTATAAAAATAACAAACATGTTATACTTACCTGCTCTGTTGCAGTTGATTTGCACAGAGCAGCCCCGATCCTCCTCCCCTCCTGTTTAGTGCCCCCACAGCAAGCAGCCTGCTATGGGGGCACCTGGGCTTAATCACAGCTCCCCGTGTCCATTCAGACACAGAGCCCCGACCCAGCCCTGCCCCCTCTCTCCCCTGATTGGCTAGCTGACTTTGATTGACAGATTGGTCTCCCACAGTAAACAGATAATGGAAATGCAATTATTTTAATAAATATAAACTGATTAATACCTTTTCTCGTCAGCAGTATATAGCAGTCTTGTGACTTCTATCAGTGTTTGGTTAAAGCTTGTAGGAGAAGTTTTCATACTGCACTGAGCTGTCCCATCAGCATGCAGGACTCCTGACCCTCTGTTTGGATTCTGCTGATTGGCCCTGTGCTGATCACATGCACTCACAAAAAAACTTTCTAGTAATACACACCAAACTGAGCATGTGCAGCCTGACTCCACTAACTGTCTTATCTGGACCGGTTTTGTGGTCAGTGGAAGGAGGATTTGTGCATATAAGATCAAGGAGCCTTTTTACAGACAGAGGATTAACCCCTTCCAGTGAGTATAAGAAGCATGCTTTACTGCATATACACACTGATTTTACTGTTGTGAGTTTAGTAACATTTTAATTTCTTCTGATATTTATTTTTGTCATTAGTTAAAATGTTATGTGTCTGTGCTGATCGGGCTGCCTTGGTAAAGAGACCCTTTTTGCAGATAAATATAACTTACTAGGAAATACAGGCTGGATTAGTAAAAAAGTTTAATGCAAAGTCCTGTTTTACTGCTGGATCTTCCTGCATTGTTCTAACAAGACCCCATGTATGAAAATGTCTGAATACAGAACTGTGTGTGTTGCGCAAATCAGCCAATGACATGCCCCTTTCTTGCTTCTGGTACATGAAAGCATAAATATCCGAGGTGAGCATGGCTCTTAAATACATGAACATTGGGCCTGATGTGCTCTTATAGAAGAACCTGAAAATACTGTCCAGGGGTGGCGGAGCTATCTTTGGATGTGTTATTTGTTCATGTGAGGTCATCCATTGCTGAGTAAGCACGCTGCTCATCCTGCCTTCCATTACCTTTATTGGCTGCACAAGATGGATGCCCCAGACTAAGGCTAAACACTTGCCGCTCTTCAATTGTAGCTTGCCATTAATTGACAAAGTAACAAATTATTTGCTTTAAGCGCTGTGCATTTCATTTAGAGATGTCAATTAAACTGTTAAAAGCTTTACACACCGTTTTTGTTGCCTTTTGAGTGTTTTTATCTGGAAACACAAATTAACCTGTTACAGTCCAGGGCATATTGACAGACTTTCCACCAATACGGTCGTCTGTGTTTGGGTTTGCTGTAAAGAAAAGGCAATGCTGCTAAATGTACAGATTCCCAGTGCAGTCCCATATTTAGAGATCTATCTCTGGAAACATGGATGTCTCAAGGACATACAAACTGCTAAATTCTTCAGCCCATAGACAGGTGGTGATAGTTCCCTGATCTGGATAGACTTTGGTGATAATCTCACATCTTTGGTAGTCAGCAGATGGCCACAAGTCAACTGGACAGGTTGGAAGACCATACCTGAGTCCCATTACTCTCCTTCAAGAAAAGTTGCACTGGAACACTTTTAGCCCCAGTTCACACTATTGCGATGTGGGAACCATTGCGATTCCAGTGCCGGTTCCCACATCGCATCTCCCTCGCAGGGAGTTCACACTGCCCTCTGCAAATCGCTGCGTGTGTCAATACAAAGTTAATGACACCCCCAGTTCCATTCACAGCGCGAACTGTGAATTCGGACAGAAATTGGATTGCATGGGTGTGAACACCCATGCAATCCGATTCCAGTGCGGGAAAAAAAAAAGTTCCTGCAGCATTTTCAAGCAAAACCAATGTGAGTTCAGCCGTACAAACTGTAATGCTGAATTTGCATTGTATATATCGCATTGCATAAACATTGCATGTGATCTGCAAACCAATGCGGTGTAAATCACATGCAATGTCTGTATTCACAATAGTTTGAACCCAGGCTTAAACTCACTTGCTAGGTCCATACAGTCATCCCTGCAATTAAATGGATTACTATTCAGGGCTCATACACCTTGCAGCCGACCAGTCTCACTGTGTCAGCATGACAGATGTTTTCCTGCCTTGTAAAACGTCAGCCACTGCAAGGACGCACAGAAAACAATAGTTTCCTATGTGTCCCATTCACACTGCAACACAGTCTGGAGCTGTGCTGCGATAATATACAGACATGCTGCATTTTATTGTAGTGCACTGTACAGATTTCATGGCATTGTACAGAAGTGCAGCGCATCTTGCTGCCTGTACAGCACCATGAATGAATTTTGTATATTTCAAATAAAGTTTGTCCAAAAAATAAAAAAAGGAGCCATGTAATGTGCTGAATTGTGCACGACACTGCCCCCTAGCGCAGACGGGAGTGGACAGCTGCTAAACAGATAAAGCACTCCAGTAGCTGTCCGCTATAGCGTGACCCCGCGGCTGTTCTGATGACTTTGAGCAACATAAACTGGTGTGTGTATGTCTTCACATGTCAATAAGTGCTTGTATCTTGACTTTTCAAAGTCAATATTGTTAAAAAAGAAATCCTGAAAAGGAATTTAAAGTATCTGTCAAATTCACTATCTTATTTAACAATTTTGACAAAATATTTTACTATTAAAGCAAAACTAAGCCCTCCTATCCTTTACAGCCAAGAAAGCTACCATTTTAGCATCTGTTTGATCTGCGATTGCCATAGTGGTGCACGTGATCTGTTTTGACACCAAACATTTAATGGTTTGACAGTTTCGTTGAGAGCACAAGCAACTGTGACAGCTATCATGGCATGCCTTGAATGTAACGGTTTTATTTGTTTGTTGGGTAATGATTAAGCATGTGATTTTAAGTGTTTGCTACCTCAACATTTCATATTCCCAATGCGTCTGCTGTACCATGTACTTGTATGAAAAAGTATCGTGCTCTCTTTGTATTTCTTACTTTGTGGGAAATCCCTGGTGTTCCTACGAGTTCCTCTACTTTCCTATAAAAAATTGACCACACTAAGCAGGAGAACACACCCCTAGCTATGCTGGGAACTCAGCCTGCCCTCCTCCAATGATCAGACTTGTCCTGACACACACCCCCTGTACAGCCTTTCATTGAGAAGATCAGTGTGCTGTTGCTTCTCCTTTTCCAGCTCTTATGCAGCTTAGAACAGAGGAAAAGTGATCACTTAGAAAAAAAGGGAAAAAAAGGTATTTATAATGTTTTTTTTATATTCATACACAAATGTTTTGCCTATCACAAGGGTAAGCAACCCCCGGCACTGGTGCTGCAAGCGGCACTCGGAGCCTTCTTTGCCGGCACTCGACTCCCTCCCCATCAGCAGAGCAGCGCAGGGAAGTGTCAGTGAGACACTAATGCATTCCAATTTCAGAATTCCCCACACCGCACCTGCACTGAGGGGGAGGCACTGTGCCCCCACACATTGTAAAAGATTGGAAACAATAGTTTGGTTCTCTAACTTTGCTGTAGCTGCAATCGTCAGCTTTTGTGATGGGGAAGAGATTGGGTGCAGTTCTGCTGGGGGGCAGGAGGAGAAGGACTGTCATTGGCCACTGCTAAAGCCAATCACAGTCCTGCTAGCCCCATCCACCATCTGGAGGAAGAGGACTCGCTTGGTTGCCGCTACCAATCTCAGAAAGACGGGATTTCACTGTGATTGAGAAAACCACAATCAGGTGACAGTTTGTGGAATTACTGTTGAGCGTCTGGGAACTTTGTTGAAATTATTCCTGAACCTTTGCGTCACTTACTACTGAACCCCCTGCACTCTATGTCTCTTTAAGCCACAGCCAGTATTTAGTGCAATGAAAATCACACCAACTTTTGCTGTGGCGCAGAGCGCCACACTTTCTCAGCTTCGGGGGTCCAATTTATGATCCTGCACACAGGCCCACTGCTTTCAGAAAACACCCCTGACCTGAGCTCATCATTGCGCATCCATTCCACACGCTTATATGTGACATCACATACATCACATTCATCACATACAAGCATATGGGGCTGGATGTGAGAGTTGGATCAGCTGGATGAACGTGCCAGGACAGGTAGAAGTGTCTCATCTCTGCTTCCTTTCACCACTCTGCATATCACATATCATAGATGAGAAGAGGGTACAGCAATGAAAATGAGCAGAAGGGGTTCAGAGGTGGGACAGAAGAGCAGGAGGGTACAGCGGTGGGGCAGATGTGCAGGGAGGTATAGTGGTGGAAGAGATGAGAATGGGCTTCAGCAGTGGGACAGAAGAGCAGGGGGGTTCAGTGTTGGGGAAGATGAGAAGGGGGTTCAGTGATTGGACAGAAAAGCGTGTGTGTGTGTGTGTGTGTGTGTGTGGGGGGGGGGGGTAGAGCAGTGGGGCAGATGTGAAAGGAAGTGTACTGGTGGGACAGACGAGCAGATGGGTTCAGTATTAGGACAGATGAGAATGAAAAGGTGATTCAGTAGTGAGACAGAAGAGCATGGGGATATGTTGGTGGAGTAAATGTGCAGGGAGGTACAGTGGTGGGGCAGATTAGAAAAGGGGTAACACTGATGGGGCAGATAAGCAGCAGGATTACAGTGGTGGGACAGAAGAGCAAGGGGGTACAGTGGTGGGGCAGATGTGCAGGAGGTACAGTAGTGGGAGGGATCAGAAGGGGGTTCAGTGATGGGACAGAAAAGCAGGGGGGGTACAGTGATGGGCCAGATGAGAAGGGGGTTACAGTGGTGGGACAGATGAGCAGAGGGGTACAGCGGTGGGGCAGATGTGAAAGGAGGTGCATTGGTGGGACAGATGAGCAGGTGGTTACAGTGGTTGGGCAGAAAAGCAGGGAGTACAGAGGTGGGGCAGATTTACAGTGGCAGGGCAGAGGAAAAAGAAGGTACATTGGTGGGACAGATGAGCAGGAGGAACAGAGGTGAGACAGATGTGCAGGAGTTACATTGGTGGGGCAGATGAGAAAGGGAATTACAGTGGTGGGGCAGAAGTTCAGTGTTAGGACAGATGAGAAGATGGTTCAGTGGTGAGACCGAAGAGCATGGGTGTATGGCGGTGGAGCAGATGTACAGGGCGGTACAGCGGATGAGAAAGGGGGAACATTGGTGGGGTAGATGAGCGGGGGGTTATAGTGGTGGGACAGAAGAGCAGGGGGTACAGTGGTGGAGCAGATGTAAAGGGTGGTACAGATGTAAAGGGTGGTACAGTGGTGGAGCAGATGTAAAGGGTGGTACAGTGGTGGGGCAGATGTAAAGGGTGGTACAGTTGTGGGGCAGATGTAAAGGGTGGTACAGTGGTGGGGCAGATGTAAAGGGTGGTACAGTGGTGGGGCAGATGTAAAGGGTGGTACAGTTGTGGGGCAGATGTAAAGGGTGGTACAGTGGTGGGGCAGATGTAAAGGGTGGTACAGTGGTGGGGCAGATGTAAAGGGTGGTACAGTGGTGGGACAGTTGAGCAGGGGGTACAGTGATCTGAAGTGTGGAGTTGCAGGAATTGGGGCTGATCTGAGGCGTGAGAGTGCAGGATGTCAATTTCTCACTACTAAAGTAATTTACAGCATTTACTTTTTAAAAAATCCTTTTCGTGATTGAGAGAGTGTGAAGTTGACATTTTTTGTTATAAAATCGGCAGTCTCAATTTCTTTGAAAATATTTTTCAGCACATTGTGCTCAAAAGGTTGCCTACCCCTGGCCTATCATTTCTATTTTAAACTGAATGGATTGTTTTACAAGGTAATTGTTTACAAGCACAAGTGTGAAACGCATCAACAGCTTGCCCTTTCTTGCTTTCCTGACTGTAAAGACATTAAAAGGAATTATTTTGCATCAGTCCTGTGGTGGTGTGCGGCCAATTTCTCTTTATCCATCATTCATGGCATGCCCTGAATGTAACTGTTTTGGGAAACAGATTTAGTTGTGCTTCAAAACTATAAGGAACTTTAATATAGCAAGTTTAGACTGCAATATGTTCTTTATAGTAAGCCTAAACTTTTAGTTCCTTGGCAGCTAGGAGTTTATACCCTGGTGTGTGTACATGCATATAGTATAAAACATCCTTTTACAAAATCTTAACTCAAGGAAGATTTAATAAAACGCAGCTAGTTATGAAAAAAACATGAACATGAACCAGTATCTGCCTTTATTACACGTTACAGCAAGACTTAAGCCTAGTACACACGGACCGAATGTCAGGTGGCGTTTCTATTGAACCAGCCTACATTGGGCTCGTGTGTATTGGAGTCGAAGGGGCATGACCAAAACAGGTCTGCTGATCAGTGCTCTCAGCCAATGATTGAGCACCAGTGAGGGTGTGAAACACGTTAGATATAGCTGTTGCTTGTGCTTCCTATGCTGTATAGACTGTCTTTTATACCAATAAAGGTGATTGCATTGGAGGCTGGAATTTCTTCACTACATGATCATTGCATGCGGAGCCAGCACTTCTTCAGGGAAGGTCAGTAGTGGGATTGCCACCTGGAGCTGTATATTAACTGTAACTAACGTCTAATAGTTAGTACTGCGGCTCCTCCTGAGCGGTCAGTTTTTTTTCCTTCAGCCCTGCTGGCTGAAGGAAAACTACTAGTATGTACGAGTCTTTAAGCCAACAGCTCAGGAGGAGCGGCTGTACTAACTATCCAACATTTGTACATCGTTCTCCCCTCCTGTTAAGGCCCTTTCACACTGGGGCGGCGTCGGCGGTAAAGCTTTACCGTCGGCGCTTTACCATCGGTATTCGGCCGCTAGCGGGGCGGTTTTACCCCCCCGCTGGCGGCCGAGAAAGGGTTAAAAACCACCGCAAAGCGCTTTGCCGGCAGTATAGCCACGCTGTCCCATTAATTTCAATGGGCAGAAGCGGTATACACTCCGTTCCTTCACCGCTCCGAAGATGCTGCTAGCAGGACTTTTTTCCCGTCCTGCTAGCGCACCGCTCCAGTGTGAAAGCCCGAGAGAGACAGCAGTGGCACTTTTGGGTCGGTTTGCAGGCGCTATTAGCGCAATAGCGCCTGCAAACCGCTCCAGTGTGAAAGGGCCCTTATATTTTTTTTTTCCCCAACAAGGGGACGCCCCCCCTGCCAGGACAATCCAGTCAGAGCACTTACCGGGAACCGATCGGCAGACCTTTTGCGGTCATGCCCCTTCGACAGAAGCCAGCCGACTTCTGTCGGACCGACTTCAGTACACACGGGCCTAATGTCAGACAGTTTCTATTGAAGTAATGCCACCTATCATTCGGCCCATGTGTACTAGGCTTTAGACTGGGAGAGGAAGGGGCAGCAATAGACGCCAATCAGGTGTGCTGCAGGCATATGAGCGGACATGGAAAATGTTGACGGGGGAGATGGCAGAGTGACAAAAAGATTATCTTACTGTCCAATCACAAGCTGGGGACAAGAAAGTGACCACGTTTTATTGGCTAAATGGAGCACAAAAAAAATAAAAAAAAATTAGGTCAGCAACTTGGCTGTGCTGTCTGGGGTTGTACAATGAATGGACGAATAGAATAACAAACCCACTGGCAGGTAATACTGCTTCAATGCTTGGAGTTCATAAACATGTATTCCCAGAACACTATAGGTTATAGCACAGCAGAAGTATGTCTTTTAGTTTTGCTTTGAATGAAACCTTGGATTAGGGAAAAGCCACAGCTAGGTCTTATTTTGTTTTGGGTGTAAAAGCCAGCTTTAGCTATTGTTCTCTGTAAGTGACAGGCTTTGGTCAAATGGCTGTAAAGAGATAGTAATATTATATAGTAATATTTCCACGGCTACAAAATAAAAAATGTATGCACACCGAGGCTGATTTACCAGCCGAATGAAAATGTTCACACAAATAAATATGTGAAAATGCACCTCAATTGTCTAATATGAAAAGCAAATCCTCACTTAATTTAGTAAATCAGTGTCACCATTTTATTTCTACCTGACAAAAAAAAATTGTATTTTAGTCCGAACCAAAATATAGAAAATATGTCCAAAATAATTTTACATCAGATGGTACAGAAACCTATGGCACTCATGCAATAAGCACTAGCAAGAGCTCAAATATCCCCTTTCTTAATAGTAAATGTGAGCTGGTCCCATCACTGTCAGCATTCTGACAGATAGAAAAAAGAAGAGGTAAAAAACCTAATTAGGCACAAAGAAAGATGATTGAACTTAACTAAATATAAATTCATCTAAAAATAAGAGGTGCCAGAGGCACAATGGTATAGGATTTGCGACCTATTAAAAGACAACTAATATCAAAACACGGTAGAGCGACCAATGGGAAGCGCTTTTTCATTGTTCTGAGCGCTGTAAACTAATGAAATGTGACTGGTTTCTATCAGTAATTGCATCACTGCTCTTTGCACTCTTTGTCTTTCTTTTAGCCAACGATTAAATATCATTCTAAAATGAATTCATCCCCCCTCACAGAATCCCAGCAGCCGCTCCCCGCCTTGCCCAGACTGTCAGCTTTTCTCGTCTTTATTGTTCCTTGAAATGTCAACAAAATCACTGACCTCCGATGAGAGGTTTGCTCATTTCATAGTGTTTGATGCTGTGGAAAGAATACTCACCGCGGAGATAGGCTTCCTCTAGGGGAGGTTCCCCTCAGAGCCAGACTGCGCCCATTGTCTCCTAGATCTTGGTCTGTTAAAAAACAGGTCATAAGACACAGACATATATTAGTACAAGGTGACTGTTTATATGGCAAGTCCTAACATTAGTATTATCACTCAGGTCTGGATGCAGGAAGGACCACCTTTGTCAGTAAGGGTTTACATCTAAAGCAGGCTGCCCTTTGGTTCATTATCCAAAGACATTTTGTTTTGTATGTAATTCTGTAAGAGTTAAAGTGGATGTAAACCCTCTCAAATACCCAAAGAAGGGTCTATCCTCAGGTGATACACAGAGATCAAACAAATCCTCCTACATAGGTTTTTCTTCTCTTCCCTACACCCTTTCAAAATGGCAGAATCGTGTTAAAATCCTTCAACATCTCTTAGTATAGCAGAGGGGGCAGAGAGCTGCAGTTACATTGTGTGAGAGCTGATTGGAGGAAAGGCACACACCCCCCTCCACAGCAAACAGGTGCTAAGGTAGGATACAGAGCTTTGTTGTGAATGGACAAGCTGTGTGCTGAGCTCCCTCCCCATCACAAATGTATCTCATGTGCCAAGAAAACTTCTCAGAAGTGACTCATGATAACAGAGGAACGAAGCACCAGATAGAAAGGACACTAAGGCCACTTTCACACCAGCGGATATATTGGGTCCACCTGTGGGTTTTTCAGGCAGGCCCGATCGGACCACCCATTGTTCTCTATGGGGCGGCCGGTGTCAGGGGGGCATCTGATCCGATAAAATCCGTTAAAAATAGATTCTCCATCTGCGAATGTCATTGGATCAGATGGAAACTAATAAGGATGAGCTCCGGTGTGTTCACACACTCCACGTGCAGAGCCCGCCAGGAAGTTGGCACAGCTTTGCGTTAATCACAGGCAGTGAGATATTTTCCCGATGTGCGGCTGTAGAGATCGGGAAATCTCTCACTGCCTGTGATTAGCGCAGAGCCACGCCGACTTCCTGGCGGGCTCTGCACATAGAGTGTGCAAACACGCCGGAGCTCATCCTTAGAAACGAGCATGCAGTTTGTTTCCATCTGACCGCCTCATAGAGGAGAGTGGGCTGTGTGCGTTCTGCACAGTGGAGCGAACACAGACCTGTCATCCGCCTGCTCAGCAGGGATCAGTGGAGAGATCCCCCGCTGAGCAGGCGGGTTCCGCTTGGACGGATCTGCTTCATCTGAAAGGGGCCTTAGAGGTTTGGAGACAGATATGTAAACACTACAGATATATGTGCTTTGTTCACATTTCATGACTGAGGTTTACAACCACTTTAAAATGATGGCTTGTACACATGAGGGCCAGGGGTGTCGCTATCTCATTTTAAAAGCTCTCACACAGGTGTCGAGATGCTTATGAATGAAGCCTGATTTGTGGCTGTCTTGATTGGTAACACGTAAGATGCACTTCTACATATAAAAAACTTAACTTGGTCAGTCTGGTAGACCTAGAGCGGGGGTCTCCAATCTTTATAAAAAAAAAGGGTCAATTTACTGCAGACTTTAGGGTGGGCAGGACTGTGGCCAGTGGGAGTAAAAAATGCCTGTGTCAATGGAAGTAATCAATGCCCTATCAATGGTATTAGTGGGAGAAATAGTGTCCCTTCGATGGGGGCCAGTGGGGGGAATAGTGCCCCATCACTGATGTCACTGGGAGGAATGGTGCTTCATCGTTGGTGTCAGTGGGAGAAAGACTGCCTTGTATCAGTGGGAGAAATAGTGCCCTAAGGGTCAGATAGTGGCAGAAGGGGGCTACAGTTTGGAGACCACTGCCCAAGAGCATGTAAATCATAAGCATCCCTTATTAACATGATGGTTTGGAACCCTACGTTTGCTTTGGACATGGAAGCCACTATTAACAAGTGCCACAGTGCAAAAGCTTGCCGCTCCTTTTGATGAGACACAGTGGACCAGGCATTTATGGCTTAATATAACCTTTCAGCCCCGGAATCAGTGAAGTGTCAAGTATGTATAGGCTTCACAGTAACAAACATCTGCTGGCCTGTGAGATCAAATCACAAACATTTGATCTGCTATGATTGTCAGGCATTAAGAGATTTCAAAGTGTTCCACATTAAACCCCAGAAATTTAGAATTTAAGAGGTATATTGGGTTCAAACATTGAGTAAATTTACTGACACTGTGACAGGTCACATCTCTACATCTGCATTTCATAGATCACACTTACCTGCAGAAAGTTTTGTCTTGGTTGTGTTAGACCCAGCTGGTGGGAGTCTGTGTCCTAAATGACCCAGCAGGACACAAACTCAAGACTGAACAATGGGGATATACCTTCTGTGTAGTTCTAGCTTGCATGTATGGGAATGTGTCAAAAGTGGTCAAACAAAATTCAAGGCTATAGCAAGAGCGATTTTTGTCTTCGAATTTTAGCCTTCAGGGGTCATGCAGATTTCAGGCTAGGCTCTACCAACTTCTATTTCAGTGTCCAATAAGAGAACACAAAATTGGCTCCATGGCCCTATTGTCACCCACCCACAAGACAATATTCTGGCGAATAAAGGCAATGACAGACAATTTGCAATCTCTACTCCTTGTTAGTCGCTTAAGGCTGCAACGGACGACTCAAATTTTAGCCGATTGCTGCTGAATTGGCTGAAATTCAAGCTACTGGTGGCCCTGTTGGTACCACTAGGCTTAAGAAAAAGAAGAATTTTTTAATCGACTTTTGTCAAAGGAGTCAGAAGGAAAATTGGAAGCTGAACAGTGACTGCATCCAATCAGATGCCAATTAATAATTCACTGCAACCACTGAGCTGGGAACAATGGCATGCAATCCAATTCGGTCACTGTTCAGACATTCTGACAGCCATGGTTGCCCTCTGTAAGTATGGAACAGCCGAACAGTGAGGAAGGGGGAACCCCTTTTGTCAAGCAGCCTGTGGGCTGAACGAGAGAAATTTGTATGTGTATGGATAGCTTTAAGCTGGCCATAGATGGAGCAATTTTCTTGCAGGAAAAAAAAAATCTCTCGATTTCTCCATCACAGTGTTGATGGGGAAATCCCTCCTGTGGAGTCATTGTGTACTCCTGGCAGGGGAGATGTCCTTGCTGAAAGAACGCAGTGATTACTGCTAGCAGCTATAACAGCCACTAGCAATAATTGCATGTAAAATCCAATAGGCTTGTTGTACACAAGTTGACTGATCGATCAACTTGGGTACATTCAACATGGTTAGAAACTTGGCTGGTCCCTGCTGAACCAGCCAAGATTTAAACAGTCTATGGCAGGCTTTACTTTTCAAGTAGTCTAAATAAGCAAATATCCCTTGATTTGCTGTAAAAACACACACACACACACACATTTTTTTTTTTAACGCAAGCAGTATTCATTACAGAGTTTAATATGGTATCAGCTTCTTGTAGTCCCTTGTACAGCAAAGATCAGACTTAGAACTTGGAAGGGGACAAACAGTTTTGTTGCAGATTCCTACCTTTTGTTATTCTGAAGAATTCCCTGTGTGTCTGTGCCCATGTGCAGAAGTGAGTCGAATGGGAGTGGTTTCTTAATCAACTAGCTGCTGCACCTGCAAAGCTCTAATGAGGGAAATGGCTGGTCTTGCATCCCTTTAAAAATGATTTACTATAGGGAGTATCTTACCAAAAATGAAATTTTCGTTGCAGGGGATGCCCAAAATTTGACTTGTATCTTAGTTACTTCTGGGACAATCAGTGAGCCAATCACACAAGCAGGAAATGACATATCTGGGGGGGGGGGGGGTGTTCCGTACACATTCTGTGTCCAGAACACCTCCAGGCAGCCAGATTGCATTGCAATTTACAGAAAATTACAGAGCTGCAGATTTTAATAACATTCAATTACAATATAACTTGTGTCGCATTTGTATATGTTATATTATTTTTATCTATTTTTTTTTTTTTCATCGAAAGTGGAGTTACCATTTAAGATTTTGAAAATCGACATGCTAACTTGCAGCAGGTGGTTGGCTCCCAATAGAGGCACTCCCAATCCCAGTCAGATTTCTGATACAGAGCAGATTATAGAAATGCTATATAAAACATTGTCCCTAGTTACACAAGCAGTTATTACAAATGTATTTAAAACATTCTATCCTGTTTCAAGATTAAAAAAAAAAAAAAAAATATATATATATATATATATATATATATATATATATATATATATATATACATATATATATATATATACATATATACATACATATATATATATACATATATACATACATATATATATATATATACACATATATATATACATATATATACATATATATACATATATATACATATACATATATATATATATATACATATATATATATATATATATATACATACACATACACCAAACCGATTTTTAAATAAACGCATTACTGGGACAATTTTTTTTTTTTTTTACATTTGCTTGCAATTCTGCTTTGAGACAAAACCCCGGCTACTGAAATTCTTTATGTCAGGTTAAAAAGTGTAAAGATGATTTCAATCAACTAGAACACAGCAACATATTGTATTCTGTAATTTTACCAGTAAAAAGTAGTAAATAATCAGAGACACATTTTGATGAAAGAAGGATTATAGGTAAAATTAACATCAAATATAAATATATTTTTTTTTTCATTTGTAGGTGTCTTTTACTCATGCTTTACCCATTTAGAGCAATTTGTTTTGAAATCGAGTGAAATGACCCAATTTTACATAAACTATGTGTTGCCAATTAATAATTCCCAGCTCCTACTGAGCCGGGGACTTTGACATCCCAAAGCTTTTTATGCGGCTCACAGCAGGCTGGCTGGAGCGTGTGATCTGGATTTCCTCAATGTAAGCTACATCCGAAAATGTTACAAACAACGGCAAAATGAAATACGCAAAGTACGGGCAGTGTAAACATGACAGAAGCATGGCGATGATGGACTGCCAGGAGTCACTTTACCCCCCTGTACAAACGGCATGAGTTTACCCACACAGAGATAATATCCAGTAATGCCACAATTGTTTGGCTGCTAACAGCCTAAACCAATGTTCATTACAAATATATAACCAATACAGACCTAAAATAAGATTATTACAATAATACTGCAATTATTTTTTCCTAGTCCAATGCATATATTGCACAGTTTACATTTTTACAATTTTATTTAACCACTTGCCCCCACCCAGTAGTTTTACTGCGAGCGGGCGGCAGCTACAGGCCAGACGACGTACCTGTACATCACCTGGCACATGCGTACTGGTGCCCCCCCTACGCCAGTCATATGATGACGCTATACTGCACTGGTGACAGTATGTAAAAAATAAAATTGTGAAAAAAGCCCAAATTTTTTTTAATTTATTCCTTTTTTAAAAAAATTGCAACTTCCAAAAACGTGCCATGCCTCTTACTAAACACCTTGGACTGTCTAATTTCCAAAAAGGGGTTATTTGGAGGGTATTTGCACTGTCCTGGCATTTTAAGGGCCTCAAGAAATGGGAAAAGCCATCAGTAGTACATCAGGATTGATCAATTTTCAAATATATATACCATAGTTTGTAGATGCTATAAAACTTTTGCACAAACCAATTAATATACACGTTTTGGAATGTTTTTTTTTTACCAAAGACATCTAGCAGAATACATTTTGGCCTAAATTTATGAAGAAATTAGATTTTATTGAATAGGTTTTTTTTTTTTTTTACAGAAAGTAGAAAACATTGGGGTTTTTTTTTCAAAATGTTCAGTCTTGGTGATCAAATACCACCAAAAGAAAGCTATATAGGTGTGAAAAAAAATTTGTATAAATTTAGTTTGGGTACAGTGTTGCATGGCCGCGCAATAGCCCGTTAAATTAGCGCAGTGCTGAATAGCAAAAAATGCTTTGGTCATAAAGGGGGTAAAACCCTCCGGAGGACAAGTGGTTAAATTACCCCTTTTCCCTCTTTGAAGTTTCTTGACAGCTGCTGTCATCCTGGCACCGCTAAGCTTTTTCAATTTTAATGTATGTCTTGGGTGACCTGTATGCAAAAAAGCTCTGATTTTGCTCCAACCTGACTACAACTGCCAATTATGTACAGTGCAGCTCATTCCTGCACCACTAGAAACGCCATCCATGAAGGAAAAATCATATATTTTTTAAAATAATAATACTAATTTAAAAGGCTCTCTGCACTTACATCCAGACTTCGGTGACCAGAAAAATTTATAGGTGAGATAGGCTTGAAAAGGGGACTCCATGCTCCAAAACGTTGCATTTCCGATTATCATCTCAATTTGCAGTATACAAAGGGTTAAGTGTCTGCTGTTTGACTCTTGCATTGACTCATGTATGTTGTACTCTTTGTTAGCCGTGTCCATGAAGGGTCTACTGCTGTAAATGTACTTTTTGCTAATGGGGTTCTATGTTGAACATCATTATCATATGGTTTTGATGGAATATGTACCCTCGTCATAGTATCCTGTGGAGACTTTGCTTTGTAAAATTGCAATCAATTTCAGTGTGCTGGCTCATCCTTTACATTTTATGGTTGTCCACGTTCTGAAAAGCAGGAGATTTTTTCTGCACTCTTCTATATGTTGATATGTGTGCAGACTGTTTATTATTATAATCAGTTAATGTGTTATTAAACACTAATAAAATAATTGATATGGTGCTGCAGATCTCTGCACTGACCATGCTTCCATACCTGCTTTTTTTTTATAAGCTTGTGGTTGCTTTTAACACTTTCTATCAAAATGATCCCAAAGACGCAGTCATATTGCGAAACGCGTCGATCCACGATGCCATTATCTGCATCTATGTGCTCAACACACTGTCAGCGATACGGCATCTGATATATAGTTTTAATGTGTTTTAACAATTTTAACCCTTTCATGACTAAGCCTATTTTTGAAATTTGTTAAAATTAGTTAAAGTTAAAATTTGTTAAAGTTAAAATCCGTATTTTTTGCTAGAAAAGCCCCCAAACATCATTATATATATTTTTTAGCAGAGAATCTAGAGAATAAAATGGTGATTGTTGCAATATTTTATGTCACACGGTATTTGTGCAGCGGTGTTTTAAACGCAACTTTTTGGGAAAAGGAACACTTTCATGAATTTTAAAAAAAACAAACAGTAAAGTTACCCCAATTTTTTTGTATAATGTGAAAGATGATGTTACGCCGAGTAAATAGATACCAAGCATGTCACACATTATAATTGCACTCGTGGAATGGCGACAAACTACCGTACCTAAAAATCTCCATAGGCGACGCTTTAAATTTTTTTTACAGTTACCAGGTTAGAGTTACAGAGGAGGTCTAGAATTATTGCTCTCGCTCTGACGATCGCGTCGATACCTCACATGTGTGATTTGAACACCGTTTACATATGCGGGCGCCACTTCCGCATGCGCTTTCTTTGCTGCGCGAGCTTGCGGGGACGGGGCGCTTTAAAAAATTTTCTTATCTATTTTTATATTTATAAATCGTGTTTCAAAAAAAAAAAATGTTTTTTGATGACTTTTATTGCTGTCACAAGGAATGTGAACATCCCTATGACAGTAATAGGAGGTGACAAGTACTCTTTATGGAGGGATCGGGGGTCTAAAAGACCCCCGATCCCTCCTTTTGCACTTCAAAGTATTCAGATCGCTGAAACTGGCAATTCTGAATACTGTGTATTTTTTTAAAACCGGCGCCATTGGCAGCCGAGTAAACGGGAAGTGACGTCATGACGTCGCTTCTGTGTTTACGATTAGGAGGCTGGAACCAAGCCGCTCATGGCTTGGTTCCAGCCCTTCTCCAGCCGCCGGAGGCGGCCGATTCGTCATCGGGCCTCCTGATGGAACGGGAGGCCCGGTAAGAGCGGTGGGAGCGTCCCCTCCCGCTCCTCTGGTATAACAGCCGAGCGGTTTTTAGCTGCATCGGTTGTTATAACTGGATAGCCAATCGCTGGCTCTAAATAACAGTACCAGGCTAATGCCTGCAGCTGCTGGCATTATCCCGGTATAACCCCGGAAAGCCAAGTACACACATCTGCGTACGCTGGGCGGGAAGGGGTTAATAAAGATGATACATTTTTAATAGTATTACTTTGTTGTCTACTCCTGATATAGCACAATTAAAAGGCCCATAATACTTCGTTTTTCCTACTCCAAATTTGTGGAATTTGGTAAAATTTTAATGAAAATTGTTTCTCTCAAAATGCTTATCCCTGGTTCCTGTCGTTGAGTGGCTCCATCCTGTTGTAGGATCCCATGGAGCCACCTTTGCATGCGCACTCCTGACTGGCACTGCAGAGGAGTCTCCTTATAGCCCCGGTGACAAGCCACGCCTCCTCCCCTCCTTTTTTTGAAACTGTTAAATTGTTGGATTTAGTTCTGCTTTAACTACCTGCTTACTGGGCAACTAAACCCCCCTCTTGCCCAGACCAATTTTCAACTTTTAGCGCTGTCACTCTTTAAACAACAAGTGCGCGGTCATACAACACTGTACCCAAATGAAGACATTTTTAAAAACACCAGAATTAAAAAAAAATAAAATAGAAAACCGTTTTATCTTTTGTTAAAAAAATTTGCAAGCAGGTAATTTTTCTCCTTCATTGATGTACGCTAATGAGGCTGCACTGATGGGCACCGATAGGCTGCACTGATGGGCACTGATAGGCGGCACTGGTGGGTACTGAAGGGCACTAATAGGTGGCACCGATAGCTGGCAGTGATGGGCACTGATGGGGGACAATGATAGGCAGCTCTGCTAGGTGGCACTGATGAGGCACTGATTGGCACCACTGGTGGGCATTGATAGGTGGCACTGATTGCTGGCACTGTTATGTACTGGTGGGCACTGATTCATGGGAACTGTGGGCACTGGCAGGTGGTACTGATGGGCACAGATGAGGTGACTTCGGGACCAATTTCCCTTCAACGGAAGCTGGTGATCGGCTTTTTTTTTTCTCCTCACGCTATCAGCGTGAGAAGAAAAAAAAAAGCCGATCACCGGCTTCCGTTTACATTTTGTGATCAGCTGTCATTGGCTGACAGCTGATCACGTGGTAAGGGGCAGGGATCAACCCCTTAATCCGATCTGTGATCACCCGAGTCTCAATGACTCGGATCACAGCACGCGCCCTGCAGGGGTCACGCGGGGAGCCATCATTCAGCTATAGAGCGGATCTGAAGGGGTTAAATTGACAGTTACAAGGGACCAACTAACACTGCCAGGGATACTCAGGCAGCTGCAGCAACAATTTATTATTTTTTTTTCAAAGATTTAAACTCCCTGAATAAAAGTGACCATTGTAAACATCCCTGACAGTGTGAACATTTGTGTAGGGGTGCGTTTTCCTGCATTTGAAAATGCATATCAAACACAGGTCAGCTTTCCCATTTACTTCAATGGTGCGGTGTGGGTGACGCCTTTGAGATTGCGTTTAGCCTGTTTTGCGTTTAAGGCATGGCAGTTCCAGAGCATCAAGTGAAGACAAACGCTATACACGGCTTGATTTTTGTTGGAAAACGATAGTTTTCCAGTTGTTCATTTGATTATCTAATGATTAATGGGGACAATTGATGATTGTTTTGACCTTGGTGATGAGAAAAATCAAAACGGAAAGCATGCTAAAATTTGATCCAGAAATAGAACTTTTAGGCCTCATGCACACAGCCTTAAAAAGAACTCCCCCCCCCCCCAAAAAAAAATCCACAATTTTCAAAGCATTTTTTATTTACGAACCTGATCCAAAACCAAATGTCTAAATATTTTCATCTGAAGACATGCATTGTACGCATACACATAGATACAAAAATTGTATTCTGGCATTATGAACATTTTTTTTTTTTATGGAATATTTGAGCTACAATTTTACGCATAAGAAAAAGTATTTCAAGGTTAGCATTTTACAGATCATTTTAGGCCTGCACGATTCTGGTTAAAATGTGAATTACGATGTTTTTTCTTATAATAAGGATCACGATTCTCGCGGCGTAACATCATCTTTCACACTAAGCAAAAAAATTGGGCTAACGTTATTTTTAGTTTTTTTAAAAAAATTCATTGAAATCTATTTTTTTAAGAAAAAATTGTGTTTGAAAGACCACTGCGCAAATACAGTGTGACATAAAATATTGCAACAACTGCCATTTTAGTCTCTAGGGTCTCTGCTAAAAAATATATAGAATGTTTGAGGGTTCTAAGTAATTTTCTAGCAAAAAATACAGATTTTAACTTGTAAGCAACAAGGGTCTGAAAAAGGTTTGGTCTTTAAAGCGGAGTTCCACCCATTTAAAAGTCAGTAGCTACAAAAAGTGTAGCTGCTGACTTTTAATAATCAGACACTTACCTGTCCCTCGGTAAAGCGATGTGGGCGCATGAAGCCCCGCTCCTCTCCGCCGGCATTCTAACTGTGGGTGCCCAGCTGAGACTTCACAGCCGGTCGCACACTGCGCATGCAAGAGCCGCGCTGTGAATGGCCGGGCAATCATCTGGGACCTGTGACATGTCCCAGAAGATTGCAGGGAGGGACAGGACAGAGGTGATCTTCCTTCTGGCGCCAGGGGAGGAAGTGGGAGCTGGGTGCCTCTAAAAACAGGGTACCTGTTCCCCCCCAAAAAAATTACATGCCACATGTGGCAAGTCAGGGGGTCACCATCACTTAAAGCGGAAGTTCCATTTTTGGGTGGAACTCCGCTTTAAGTAGTTAAACTGACTTCATTTACGGACCTAAGTTCATCCCTTTGAGCTAAAAGAACTAAAAGACACTTTTGTTTATAGTTATCTCCCAGCGCTGAACAATGTTCATAAACATTTGTGGCTTTTTTTTTTTTTTTTTGACAGCTGTGAGTGAGTAGAGAACAGCACTGCACTGTATGAATCGGGAAAATGCTGGGTTAAGATCGTGAGGGGGGGTTTAATCGAGATTGTGATTTTTTAACGATTAATCGTGCAGCTCTAGATCATTTACACAGGTACTTTAGTGAAAAACCTTGCCTGTATGTAAAATTCTTATTGCCGTGTGAATATAAACTAAGGCAAGCCATACATGGGTCGAATTTCACACCAGCGGACCGATCAGGTCTGCCTGTCCATTTTTCAGGTGGACCTGATCGGACCACCCATTGTTCTCTATGGAGCGGCAGATGTCAGTGGATATGTGCCTGTTGACATCCGCCAGCATCTGATCCGATCCTGTCCGCTAAAAACAGACAGATGGGGATCCATTCCACATCAGTCAGGCGGATCGGACAACAGTCGGATGGAAACAGTCCATTTCTATCCGACCACCCCATAAAGAACAGCGGGCTGTGTCCGCTCTGTACAGCGGAGTGGACACGGACCTGTCATCTGCCTGCTCAGCAGGGATCAGCGGAGAGATCCCCCGCTGAGCAGGGGATCAGCTTGACAGATTCTGCTCCATCTGAAAGGGGCCTTAGGCCTCTTCCACACTGCTGCCTAAGAACTTGTTTTTAGGCATACAGGACAGGTTGCTGTTTTTTTTTTTTTTAAACCCGATCTAAATTCAGCCTGTTTTTAATGTGCCTGTACACACACGTAAACATGTGCTGCGATTAAATGAGTAAAAAAACAGAAAACAAAAAGTTTCTTGCTTGCTTTCTGAGTGCTAGAGTTCATTTTACTTGTGTATGCGCAAATACGCATGGAATAAATGCAAGAAATTTTGGATTACTGATTCACACATCAGTACCATGTGAAGTACGCTTATTGTCTGTCAAGAACATTTGCTCATTTTATACATATTTTTTGGTAGGGTCACAGGCACACACATTACATCACTTTCCTGCATCCCAAAATCAAATGTTAAAATTTAAACCATAGGCGTGGGAATCAAACAAAATTTTTTAAGGGCTTCCTAACAATAATTTGTTGGATAACTGATGGTAGGAATGCATGCTCTAATAACCTATTTTTCTGAATTTCCGAAAGTTTAAATTAAATTCTACCCATGTATGGCTATTGGCTAACCTTATACAAAATAGGAAGGACAAACATGCGCACCATGTGTTATGGTAACAGAAGCTAAAGATTCTGGAACTGCAAATCAACAGTGCAGACTACCGAGCCACCAATATGAGCGATTCTTATGCTCTGTATACACGATCGCACATTCCGACAACAAAATCCATGGATTTATTTCCGACGGATGTTGGCTCAAACTTGTCTTGCATACACACGGTCACACAAAGTTGGTTGGAAATTCCGAACGTCAAGAACGCGTACGATGAGCCGAGAAAAATGAAGTTCAATAGCCAGTGCGGCTCTTCTACTTGATTCCGAACACGTGTGGCACTTTGTGTGTCGGAATTGTCTACATACGATCGGAATTTACACGAACGGATTTTGTTGTCGGAAATTTTTAGAGCCAGCTCTCAAACTTTGTGTGTCGGAAATTCGGATGGAAAAAGTCAGATGGAGCCCACACATGGTCGGAATTTTTCCGACAACAAGCTCCGATCGCACATTTTCCGTCGGAAAGTCCGATCGAGTGTACGAGGCATAACTCTGTACATGTTAGGAGCAGTGCTGTACTCCGTCAGCTACCTGGACGCACAGATATTAATGTATGCATTCCAGCTCTTGGCCACTCACTGTACAGCATGAAGCAAGCTAGGCCTCTATCATGTTCCTGTACAGTGTGTTTACAGCGGAGGAGTGTGCTTCCCATTGGCGGCACTCCTCCCCTCTGCCACTTCTCATTTCTCCAGTGAAAGTAATGAATCACAGCTGTGAACAGCTAATCTGTATGCTTATCACAGCAAATCCCAATGTGTTGCTCTGTTTAACGCTTTCTGCACCGAGGCACAGCAAAGGCTCCGGCCTTTCTGAGGATGAGAAGCATCCAGTGTGAGGATATGTGGCCAGCAATCCTGCATTACTGTCCACTGTTGAAGGACAACGGAGGCTTGAAGGGATGTGAATAAGACACAGGCTGCAGGAATCAAAGGGACACACACCAGCTAAAACCATGCTTTGAGATGCATATTGGGAACACAGCCTACCTGCTGTAGGTAGGCTTCAGGGCTTCATTGTTTATTAATCTGGTGATCTGGGAACACCTTTTTCTTGCATTGTAACAAAATATTCCCAAACACTTTCACTGGTTCCTGACGATCTCGCATATGTATAGAAAACCTGTTCTATCAAAGTGTCTGTATATGGACGTTCCTCCCAGACTCAAAGTCTGAATATGACTGGTGACACATCTAGTAGAGGTGGGCTTCAGGAAGTAGACTCACCTGCTAGATATGAAAGGATCTCTGTAGCATATGGCTGCACTGAATTAAAGCGGAGCTTCAGCCTACCCCCCTCCAAATACTGTAGCTTCTGACTTTTAATATTAGGACACCTACCTGTCCAGGGGTCCCACGATGTTGGCACCCCAGCTCATTTTTCAATCGGCTCCCGGGTGCCACCATTCCTTGTAAGGGAAACCTGCAGTGAAGCTTTGTGGCTTCACAGCCGGCTCCCTACTGCGCATTTGCCAAGCTCGCTATGTTTTCTAAATGGCCTGCAGCAGGGAAAGGAGGAGGAGGGCCGAACTACCTGTGGCAAGGTCTCCTGGAAGTGGGGACAGGTACCTGTCAAAAACAGATACCCGCTCCCCCCTGAAAGGTGCCAAATATGGCAGCAGAGGAGGGGGAGGAGTGGAGGAAGCAAACACGTAAAGCTTCCCCTTTTGGGTGGAGCAACACTTTACCAATAGCACAGTCTTCGTAGGCACCATTCACAGTTAGATGATTTGAATCACTGCAATTCTGCCCATGATTCCAAATCACAGCAAAACGCAGGACACGTTTGTGCTGTCATAACTTCTTAATGGCACCTGTATTGCTGCAATCGCAGCAAATCGCAACGTGCCACAATGTACCGCAATTTACAGTGAAGCAAAAATCGCACCGCGATTGAAGTGCCGTTAAGAAGTAATGGCATTGCAAATGCGTCCTGCGATTTGGAATTGCGCCGATTCTGCCCGGGATTTAAATCCCCTGGGTGTGACTGGAGCCTAAAGCTGGCCATATGCTTTTTTTTCTTCCAGCTCTTTTTCTCCAGCTTTTTTTTCTTCCAGCTCTTTTTCTCCAGCTCTCTGAACGCAAAAAAAAACCCCTAAAAGATTCCTAGGTCCAGCCACCACATACAACATGCCTTACTGCTGGTAATCGGTTCAGGTACACCGACCATGAATGTTCAGGTTAGCTGTATTACACTTCGCTCACTTTAAAAAGCTATGTACAATTTCCTATGCTAATGGAAGGAGCATGAGGTGCTCATTACATATGTCTGCTGCGCTTCCTACCCAGTGTTTGTGCTGTACTGTTCTCCAATCCCAATGCTGGCCATAGACCGTCCAAATCTCGGCCAGTTCAGCAGGGACCGACCAAGATTTAATGTATGGGCAAGCTATTGTACCCAAGTTGATCAATCGATCAACTTGGGTACAGTACAACCTGCATGTTGGATTTCTAGCATGCGATTATTACCAGCGGCTATAGCCACTAGCCATAGTTATGTTTTCCCGGCAGGGACAGCTCCTCATAAACCCCCACCCCCCGGAAAGAAAATTGTATCATCTATGGCCAGCTCAAGTCTACAAACTTGACCGGCCAAAATTATTTTGTTCTATATAGTTGCCGATTAGGGAGGCTTGATGGCCCAAAGTACAGAAAGCCACCATCTACAACTCTCGATACGCAACATGACTACAGAATAATATTACGACAATAACTCTTTAAAAATACACTAAAGTTTCCTCTTCGATAAATATACAATGAGGATAATCCCACAACTACAATAACAGAACAAGCAAGAGAGTTGGGAATGTTGCCTGTAGCCAGTAACAAAAGCTGCATCCCTAGCTGGCCCCTCTCAAGGTTATCCTCCCTTCATTGTGAGTCAGAGGACCTCTGACCCCTGCCTGGCAAAGACATGACTGATCCATTCTTGGTACACTGGCAGACCCCCGCCCCCCTCCTACAAACATTAATGGCTAGCAGGACTTGTCAACAAAAAGCCTCAACAAACTTCTCCTGAAGGGACAGAAACAAAACCATCTCATTTAGTTGGTGCTGGAGGCGGCAGACACGTCTCAAAATATTCAATATGGTGGTGATAAAGCATCTCTGCGAAACTAAAAATTCACAAGACATAGCACACATCTCCCCACAACTTCTCACACCATGTAAATAAATGGACTCGTATAGTTTTTTAAGTTTCAGCCCCAGAGATTAGAGAGACAAAACAGCTGCAGTCTGTAAAGGACACCTACAGGGAATACATCACAATGGATCACACTTCTGTCAAATGGTATTAGTACTGCTACACAATAAATACTAAAAAGAGGAGAGAGCAGATTAAACACAAGGTGTCCAGATATGCAACAATGATAAGCGGAGAAAGGTCATCTTACATATAACTTATTGCGTGTTTGGAAGTTCTCAACATACACACCATTGATCACTTGGATAAACCTCAAGCAGGAAGAGGTAAATCATTATTTCATTGGGAACTTGATGGCAAGATCATAGAGGCCATGGGGTGGATTTACTAAAACTGAAGGGTGCTAAATCTGGTACTATGCAACGCATACTAGCACATTATGTGAAACTTACCTGCAAACGCCCTTGTCGTCACGGCTGGAGGCCACATCCATCTTCACCCATCTTTCTTCCAGGTCCACGGACTCCAGCTGTGTGACTGGCCGGAGCCACGTGACAGAGCTCCTGTACATGCGCACGGAAGCCACCGGTCACAATACAGGGCTCTGAAGGAACGGCACAGGTGGCTGTTCCTTTAAGGTGCATGCGTCAATGACGTCATCGGCTGCATATTCAGTAAATATCTCCTAAACAGTGCAAGTTTAGGAGATATTTACAGTACCTATAGGTAAGCCTTATTATAGGCTTACTTATAGGTACACTTAATCAATAGGAGTTTACAACCACTTTAATCTGCAATGCTATACATAGGTTCAAACCACTTGCATCATTCCCTGCCCCAGGAGCTTAGAATCTAATGATTTTATCAAAAATGCGCAGAGCCAATAGGAAAGGAAGCTAATCTCCAAGTTGCCAAGCTTTCCATTAATGCTGCTGTGTTTAAGGTAAACTGCAGCATCAAATTTGGTTCCTGTGTTCAATTTGTCCCTATCCAGTACTTAGTGAGAGCCAACACTACCACCATATCAATTCTATGGGAAATCCGGGACTGCTTGAAAACCTCTATCTTCCCCAAACATGTTGGGTCCTATGTTCGGCAATCTCTGAGCTCAGTTAAAACCATCTTTTTTAAAGGATAAGTTCACTTTTGGGAACATGTTACATGTTCCACCCGTTTTTAGGGTGGAACTTGTTCCCACAATTGCAGCTGCTCCCTGCTGCCCCCTCTCCCTGTGACAGCAGTATGGGGAGAAGTTCCCAGTACTAGCTCTCACTTTTTGAAAACAGCGCGGTCGTACAGGACTCTGCCCACATAGCCGCGTCATTCATACACAGAGCTCTGTATGCGAATGAACTACAAGTCCTGATATTCTTTGCAGCTGTTGGCTTGCAGTTCTCAATGAACTACCATGGCGCAGTGATAGTTCATGGATTCTTCCCGTCAGTGTGAAACTGCCTGGCCATACGATGTGTGGGGCAAACAGCTCACATTGACAGTGTGCAGACCTGCATGGCATCAGTGATCTGCTGATCGCTGGTGCAATGCTTTCCAGGCTCCAAAAAAAAATAAAAAATAAAATTGTAAATTAACATTATTTTACCTGCAAAAAAATTTGCATTTATTTATTTATTTATTTTTTTAAAAAGCCAACTTATCCTTTAACAGTCAAACTAAACTCAATCAACATTAACTATTTCCTTATGCTGCTAGCTTTAGAAAAAAAAAAAAAAAAAAAAAAAAAAAAAAAAAAAAGATATGAAGGTATATTATATTTAGTTGTTTTAAACTGTTCTCTTAAATTTCTTCAGTTGCTTTCTGATTTCTGGCCTAGGCCAAACTGACGTCATACATCCCAGGAGTCTGCATGGGCATCTTTTTTTTTTCATCTGGAGAAGGGGCTTTCTCAGCTAAGCCAACCCTTCTGTCTGCATGCCTGAGCTAAGGGCAGACGAATTTCAGGAAATAAATGCTACATGAATCATCTGCCCTTCCTCAAGGTGGCCACATCTAGAAATGATAGGGGGGTGTTTTTCAAACTGATTTCTCAGCAAAATAAAGTATGGAGACATGGATGCATGCGCGAGTTTTGGGTAAATAGCGTTTTCAGTTTTGCCTTATGTGATACAGTTCAGTTCTGCCTTATGTGAACTCAGCTACAACATAATAGGACTAAGGCCTGGTTCACATTATTGTGGCTCTGCAGGACACGTTTGTGTGGGCACAGCAGCCCATTGTGTTTGCATTTCAAGCAGGGAAAAAAAGTTTCTGCACTATTTTCAAAATGCAGCAGCTGGGAAATCACATGGGGCAATGGTTCCCACACCCACACGTACAGCGTTTTTATATGCATGGCGGTGCTATTAAAGTGGAAGTTTAGCCTAAAACTAAAGTCTCTAAATCTACTTGCAGCCACAATCTAAGACTAACCTATCTAGCCCTGTAAATCAAAAATCGCTTTACATACTTTTTCTGAAGCCGCTCGGGTCCGGTCTCCATCGGTGGAAGCTCTGTGCAGGAGACAGCCGACAATGGCTGGGAAATGCCTGGGAAGTGATGTCACCCATAGAGCTACTATTGGGCTTCAGTTGTCGGCTGCCGCTTCTGCACCCGCCTACACAGAGAACCTGCCACTAACAGCCCAGTGTGGAACCGTAACAGAAAAGATATGTATAGCGATTTCTGCTTTACATGTCTAGATAGGTTAGTCTTAGCTTGTGGATGCAAGTAGATTTAGAGATTTTAGTTTTAGGCTGAACGTCTACTTTAAAAATGAATGTGTATACCTGAAGTGTAAAATCATTTAAGGCTCTGCTCCCTCTGATTGCTAACAGCATGAAAATAGGTGATGTCACTAATGTACCACTCGCTTTTCTCCTCGCTGGAGAGGAAGCTGTACCTATGGACCTACAGGGCAAGGATCTCCCTGCTACTGCTTTGTCTATTCTGTGCATGTGGGCTTTCTGAATCTTTCTTTCTGGTTCTTGGATATCACCTTACCAGTCATCAGATTGCCAGGCATCAGCAGAGCAGCTATGACATGAGGAAACAAAGCCCTGCCTAAAGCATGGTATGTCAGTACTGGGAAAAAGACCCTCTGCAGGGAGCCTATAGACAATACTGGCGTGTACTCCTTCGTTTGTCCAATTTGTGCACAGCTTCCACAGTAAGAGCCCTTTTTAACAGTTTGTTGTAGGACAGTAGGATAAAAACAAATCACTCAAAAGGAAGTCCACATGAAGACCAAAATACCATAAAAACACCATGCAGTCACCCTGGGGGGGAATATACCTGAGAAGACAGCATAGCAAAGCCACAATGCAAGCTATCCTTTAATATTAGTTTAGCAGTTGTGATGTCAATTTAAGGTCTTGAGTAATAATTATAATTACCTGGTTGGCTGTTTTCAGCTGGCGCTACAAGGGATCCAGCAGAAGAGGTTGGATTCAGTCTGTTTCCACTGAGAAGAGTTGACGTAACGGTCATTAAGGATCCTGGAAGAGATGATACCTGAAAATAAAAAGAAGAAAGGTTGGTCTAACAGTATCACAAACCATTTAGCTGAAAGGAATCATTTCCTAAAATTCTAATTCATAGATTTGCTGTCCTGTTCCTGTGTGGTTTATTGCCAATATCAGACATGGTCATTATCTCCACTCGCTTTGTCCAAATCTGCAGCTGAGTAAATCTAACCATCCAAAGCCAACCTCAGCAAGCTCTCTCATAACGTACAAGGTAATAGATTCCAAAAGGGGGTTTCTGGGCAATTTTCACCAGAGGAAACCTGAAGCAATGGAAAATAACAGAAGTGGTCCTGGAGGCTGAGGTTACTGTATCCCAATTAGCATTTTTTGGATTCTACAATCCAGGGGAGAAAACAAGACTGAGCTGACCTGAAATACAAAACAACTCACTTCTTTTTAAAATGACCCAAAATACTCAGGTACTGAGGATTTTTTTTTTTTTTTACCAAATAGACACATTTTAGTGCCTGTGAATTCAAACATAAAAATGTTCACAGGGCACAGCATGCATCATCAAAAAATTCTGTCCCTAGCACTCAGAGGCCCGGTTTCAACTTAAAAGTATCTAATGGCATTTTTTAAAATTTGGATAGCATGTGAAGGGTTTTTATTGTTTAGTGGTAGAAAATACAATAAGAGCACCGTGCCAATGGTTGAAGCGTACAAGAATATTTGAAATGACCTTGTACAGGGAAAATATGAGACAAAACAGCTCAGGCTTTTATTTTTGTCCTAATGACCAATGCTATAGAGCAGGGTAATCCAAACTTCCTGAACAAAGGGTCGGTTTACTGTCCTTGAGGCTCTAGAGGGGTCAGACTGTGGCCAGTGGGATTGGAAAACACCCTGGTGTCAGTGAGAGTAAACTGTGCCCCATCATTGGTTTTAGTAGAAGGAATATGGGAGGAATGGCGCCCCGTCATTAGGGTCAGTGGATGGCATAGTGCCCCAAGGGCCAGATAAAGGCAAGCAAAAAGCCACATCTGGTCAGTGGGCCACAATTTAAAGACCACTTCCACAGAGACTAAAAAGTAGGGAGAAATCTGAAATTTTGAGTTGTCCCTGGAACAGAAGGAGAGGAAAATTCTTCCAGATGGGTAGAATTGTTCTGATGACAACTGCCAAAGAGAGGGAATTCCTTATTCTTGAGAGATTCCTCTTCCTTCTGGTGTCTTCAGTCAAGAAGTGAAGAAGAAACCCCCGAATAAGAAAGAAAGAAAAAAAAAAAAAACACAACAGAACATGTCTGGGGTTTAACCACTTCCGGACCGCTCACTGTATATATACGTCATTTTTTGAAGATGGATATCTCGGTAACGGCAGCAGCTGCTGCCACAACCGAGGTATCCATCTTTTCAGTGAGCGGTTCCGTACATGATAATGGTGGTCTCTGCGGCGGGTTCGCCGCGAGATCACCATTATCGGCGGCGGGAGAGGTGCCACCCCCCCCTCCCGCCGCTCTCCCGCACCCTCCGCCGCTTACCGGAGCCGTCGGTAGCGGCGGAGGAGATCGGGTCCTTTCCCTGCTTAGGTATGGAGACGAGTGAGGCTAAGATGGCCCCCACCCGTCTCCATACCACGTGACGGCCGGAGCGACGTCATTACGACGGCTTCGCCCACTTCTCTTAAAGGCACAATTATTTTTGTAAACGACTTTTTTTTTTTTTTTTTTTTTTGCATTTTAGTCTAAATATGAGATCTGAGGACTTTTTGACCCCAGATCTCATATTTAAGAGGACCTGTCATGCTTTTTTCTATTACAAGGGATGTTTACATTCCTTGTAATAGGAATAAAAGTGATCCAATTTTTTTTTTTTAAAAAAACAGTGAAAAAATAACTAAAATAAAGTAAAATAAATAATAAAAAAAAAAAAAAAATTTTTAAAGCGCCCTGTCCCGACGAGCTCGTGCGCAGAAGCGAACGCATACGTGAGTAGCGCCCGCATATGAAAACGATGGTTAAACCACACATGTGAGGTATCGCCGCGACCGGTAGAGTGAGAGCAATAATTCTAGCCCTAGACCTCCTCTGTAACGCAAAACATGCAATCTGTAGAATTTTTTAAACGTCGCCTATGGAGATTTTTAAGGGTAAAAGTTTGACGCTATTCCACGAGCGGGCGCAATTTTGAAGCGTGACATGATGGGTATCAATTTACTTGGCGTAACATTATATTTCACAATATAAAAAAAAATTGGGCTAACTTTACTGTTCTCTTATTTTTTTTTTCAAAAAAGTGAATTTTTTCCAAAAAAAGTGCGCTTAGAAGACCGCTGCGCAAATACGGTGCAAAAAAAAGTATTGCAATGACCGCCATTTTATTCTCTAGGGTGTTAGAAAAAAAAAAAACAATAAATAATGTTTGGGGGTTCTAAGTAATTTTCTATCAAAAAAACCTGTTTTAAACTTTTAAACACCTAAAATCCAAAACGAGGCTGGTCTTAAAGTGGTTAAACAATTCCATTCTGTAAAAAAAAAAGAAAAAAAAAAAAAAGACTTTAGATATGCAGGCTATGTACAGCCAACAGCTGATGCTTGTGTACAAAAGAAATGTAGCACTAGAGTTCTCCTGCGGATCCTGTAAATGCCTCCTAATAACCTGGAGGACTGTTAAAGTGTATTTTAAATTGTGTTTTTTTTTTTTCGTCTTTTTTTAACTTCCAATACTGTTCGTAACACACTTCCTGTTAATTATGCAGTCACCAGATCTAAGGATTGGTATGCTGCAATAAATTACATTTTTGTCCTTGAATTTAGATTTCATCAGGGATCAGGATCCAATGTCTTGGCTTTGAAAAGGTCAGAGAAGTTGAGTAGAACCCGTAGTATACAACTTGCCACTGATGTACCCAGGGTTCACAAGATGCCAACCTGGGATTTACCTTGCCTGCAGCAACACAAAAATGAAATACCAATGTTGGCTCAAGATGGTCTTCAATCATATAACTCACAGCAACCTGTGCTTCAGAATTACCAGCTCTTTAAAAATCCATAAACCGGAGGAAAACAAGCCACTGCCAGGGAAAAAATAATCGGTGTCAACAGAATTACAGCCAACACATCCTTCAGGATAATGCAATGCAGAACGCGTTTAAATGGTTTGAACAGAGGAATACTGGGGTGTAGCCAAAGAACTAAAGTAATTACACAGTATGAAGGATTCTATTCACCCCTAAAGTGCCCCCGTCAATGGCAGTACTGAGACACTTGGTGACCATGTGGTTATCCTGCTAATTATTTAATCTTATTAAACCATTTAGAACATAAAAGCAGGTAGACAACAGATGTCTCTCAAACGATTGGCCTTGTACATCTCAAGCCGGCTGTGTAGGTCAAAGCCTTCAGCTTTAAGATACACCTTTCAATCCGCATGACGACGTACTTCCTGAGCTGCACACCGTCGCTGATGAATTAAATAAATCTGCGTACTATCCAATAACTTCCTCTTTGTGTGTGTATGCAGCCTGGCTCCATGTCTCAACCCCCCCTTTCCCTTCTTCCTCAAGGGGAGGGAGGAAGCATAAAAAGAAGGATGTGTTCAACACAATAGGCAGTTCGGCGAATAGGTGCTCTGCCCTGACCCCAAATAAGGAGCCGCATATTTGGCAGCTTCCCAGCCCTACTTACTGAACAGCTCTTGAAAACTTTGTATTCATTCATGTCGCTAACCATGGCTCTGAAGGCCGGGGGCTGGGACTTGTGCCAAACACGTGAAAATGAGCCCTCCAACATACACAGCCAAAAGTCTTGCATAATCCGCTGCAATAAAAAAAAAAAAAAAAATCCTCTTGGCTGCACACACCGATCCCTTTCTAAGAAACATTCCTGTGTCTGTCATAGTACAAGCTCTATGTCAAGAATAGAAACAACTTGTGCACTACAGTAAAGAAGTCATTCTTAAAAAATGAAACCAGTTCAATTAAGGGCAGCTGGGCTGTGCTCACACTGGAGGGACGACAAAAATATCAGTAATAAGTAAGTGTGAGAAAAGGCAAGAGGTGGCAAAGAAATACTGTATATCGGAAAAAAAGAGAGTATTTAAAGAGCACCTGAAATCCTGTGAGGGAAAAAAACGTTATAAAAGACCAGTAAGGAAGGAAAGCATTTCTGTCCGGTCACCCCTCCCCCTCTTTCCCGGTTACAAAGGTGTAACCCTTTCACTGTCAGAGCCTTTTTTTTTGTTTGTTTTTGTTTTGCCACACGGTAAAATATTAATTTTAGGCCTGAAGATTAGTTAAACCTCCCAAACAGTATATATTTTCTGAAAGCAGAGGACCTTGAGAATAAAATGGCTGTAGTTACATTTTTTTATGTCACACAATATTATTATTATTGTTTTATTATTATTTATTACGGGTACTTATAAAGCAGTGATTTACATAGTTGGTATTTCAGCAGACAACCAATTTTGCAAAAACTATATCCGGAAAATAGTCATGAATAGACTATTTAGTATAGGTAATTATGTAGCGGTCAATTTAATGCAGTGCTTTACACATATATTATACATGTACATCAGCCCCTGACCTCAAGGAGCTTACAATTGAAGGTCCGCAAATTGCATTCCTACATACACATAGTAGGGCAAATTTAGACCGGAGTCAATTTATCAGCATGTCCTTGGGAGTGTGGAGGAAACCGGAGTACCTGGAGGAAACCCACGCAGGCACAGGGAAAACATGCACACTCCAGGCAGGTAGTGCCGTGGTTGGGATACAAACCGATGACCTTAGTGCTGCCAAACAGAAGTGGTAACCACTGTGATGCCCATATTAGAGCAACGGTTTATCAGTGGCAAATTTTCTTGTTCAAATATTTTATTTAAGGATGAATAGCAAATCTAACCTGAACTGTACATATTTTAAATAAACCATGAGAACAAGGGGTACACAACGGTGCAGAATGACAACAGAAACGCTTCCAAAATGCAATAAGAGAGAGGGTGCAAAAGTGCCATATGACCATGATACATGATAAAATAATTACAGACCAGATCAGTTCTGACCACCAAGTTAAACCATAATGGTGAGCATTGGAGGGTTGGATGACCTAGGGGATACAGAGTTATAGCAGAGGTCTCTAAAGTGGAGTGACTTCTGGAGGAATAGGAAACGAGTAGTATCAATGGCAAATTTTCAATGAAAACATTATACCAAAGTTAATTTTAATGCACACAAATGCAATCTATTACCCAATTTTTCAGTATAGTATAAAAGATGAGGTTGTTACAAGTAAATAGATACCCAATATATAAAGCTTTAAAACTGTGTGCCCATGAAACAGCAACAAACTTCGGTACCCCAAATTTTCCACATGTGATGCTTTAAAAACTTTTACAGGTCATCAGTTCCTTGAGCAGAAATTGCTCAAGGAACACCTAAAGACCTCTGGAGAAACCCTAGGCTTCCACAGAACCTCAGTTGAGAAAGGCTGGTGTAGGCTGTAGAAATGGAATATGAGTATAGAAAGTAGGGATGCAACAAAATTTCAGCCACTGAAACATATCGGCCGAAAATGGCCCTTTCGGCAAAAAGCCAAAAGAGAATTCTTGCCGATAATGGCACCGAAAATGGGGCGGGGCCTGCTGGGCCCCGCCCCTGGTGCTGCCCATCACGGGGGTGTCATTCTGGAGCGCCTGTCCTTACTCTCTCCTTCTCCCCTCCCTCCTCATCCATGCTGCAGGCGGCCTGTGGGGTCTCTGTGTAATGTCCCTCTCTCCCCGAGCGGTGGTTGCATATGGATCCTCAGCCGATGTGTAAATCGGCTGTGCAGGAGCTCGGTCACGCTGTTTACTCTGAAAGTGAAAGTAAGGGAGAGGTGTCTAGCAGTGTGTGCTGTGCTCTCTGCTTCCCCCTACAGTGCAGTACCCAGCATGGAGATTCAGGGTACAGAGTTGCAGCTGCCAATTTTTAAAAAGGCTGTCTATATATGTTTGTATGCATGTGTGTTTTTATGTGTGTGTATGTTTATATGTGTGTGTGCGCACTTGTGTGTGTGTGTGTTTTATATGTGTATGTTTATATGCACTGGTGAGGCACAGGCAGGCTGCATGACGGGCACTGGTGAGGCACAGGCAGGCTGCAAATGATGGGCACTAGGGCTGCTGAAATTAATCGCAGCATCGATGCATCGCGATTCGGGTGTCCCCGATGCGGCATCGATGCATGCGACCCTAAAAATCGATGTCTGGCCCCGCCCCCTCCCGGTAGAGCGCTCCGTGCATAAAGTTGTTTTTAGTGTGTGTATATTCCGGTCATGTGATTCTCAGCCGCGCCTCCCTCCTCTCAGTCTCTCCTGGTGTCAGCTCCGCCCACTGACTGGAGCTAACAGGTCAGAAGAGAGGCGGGCGGGGCTGACATCAGGAGAGACGTGAGAGGAGGGAGGCGCGGCTGAGAGTCACATGACCGGAATATACACACACTAATAACAACTTTATGCACGGAGCGCTCTACCGGGAGAATTCACTGACCTGAGATGTGACAACCGGCGGAACACCGGCCGCACGAATGGAGATCGGGGGGAGATGGGGAACAGGCAGATCGCCCTGCTCATTACAGGCTGCCACTGGCAGAGCAGCATGTAAGTACAGAGGGGGAGGGGGGGGGGCGCCTTCATCACACCACAACTCTGCATTATTGTCCGCAGTCTGTGACCATCTCCTGTGCCATGTCCCCAGTGTCTGACCATCTCCTGTGCCATGTCCCCAGTGTCTGACCATCTCCTGTGCCATGTCCCCAGTGTCTGACCATCTCCTGTGCCATGTCCCCAGTGTCTGACCATCTCCTGTGCCATGTCCCCAGTGTCTGACCATCTCCTGTGCCATGTCCCCAGTGTCTGACCATCTCCTGTGCCATGTCCCCAGTGTCTGATCATCTCCTGTGCCATGTCCCCAGTGTCTGACCATCTCCTGTGCCATGTCCCCAGTGTCTGACCATCTCCTGTGCCATGTCCCCAGTGTCTGATCATCTCCTGTGCCATGTCCCCAGTGTCTGACCATCTCCTGTGCCATGTCCCCAGTGTCTGACCATCTCCTGTGCCATGTCCCCAGTGTCTGACCATCTCCTGTGCCATGTCCGCAGTGTCTGACCATCTCCTGTGCCATGTCCGCAGTGTCTGACCATCTCCTGTGCCATGTCCGCAGTGTCTGACCATCTCCTGTGCCATGTCCGCAGTGTCTGACCATCTCCTGTGCCATGTCCCCAGTGTCTGACCATCTCCTATGCCATGTCCCCAGTGTCTGACCATCTCCTGTGCCATGTTCGCAGTGTCTGATCATCTCCTGTGCCATGTCCGCAGTGTCTGACCATCTCCTGTGCCATGTCCCCAGTGTCTGACCATCTCCTGTGCCATGTCCCCAGTGTCTGACCATCTCCTGTGCCATGTCCGCAGTGTCTGACCATCTCCTGTGCCATGTTCGCAGTGTCTGATCATCTCCTGTGCCATGTCCGCAGTGTCTGATCATCTCCTGTGCCATGTCCGCAGTGTCTGATCATCTCCTGTGCCATGTCCGCAGTGTCTGACCATCTCCTGTGCCATGTCCCCAGTGTCTGACCATCTCCTGTGCCATGTCCGCAGTGTCTGATCATCTCCTGTGCCATGTCCCAGTGTCTGATCATCTCCTGTGCCATGTCCCCAGTGTCTGATCATCTCCTGTGCCATGTCCGCACCGCAGTCTGTGACCATCTCCTGTGCCATGTCCGCAGTGTCTGACCATCTCCTGCGCCATGTCCCAGTGTCTGACCATCTCCTGTGCCATGTCTGCAGTCTGTGACCATCTCCTGTGCCATGTCCGCAGTCTGTGACCATCTCCTGTGGCATGTCCGCAGTCTGTGACCATCTCCTGTAGCATGTCCGTAGTCTGTGACCATCTCCTGTAGCATGTCCGCAGTCTCTGATCATCTCCTGTAGCATGCCTGCAGTCTCTGATCATCTCCTGTAGCATGTCCGCAGTCTCTGATCATCTCCTGTAGCATGTCTGCAGTCTCTGATCATCTCCTGTAGCATGTCTGCAGTCTCTGATCATCTCCTGTAGCATGTCTGCAGTCTCTGATCATCTCTTGTAGCATGTCCGCAGGCTCTGACCATCTCCTTTAGTATTTTGGAAGAGAGCCTGGAGCTCCTCTGCTGTCTCTTTTTTTTTCTTAAGAACAGATAGAATAAAAAAAATGGAGTTCTCCTGACTACTTTAATTTTTTTTGATGAAAACCATGAGCACCTGCGGACTTGCGCTGTAATCGTGATGCATCGTGATGCATCGCGGAATCGAATCGAATCGAATCGTTGACTTGATAATCGTAATCGAATCGAATCGTGAGGCCAGTGAAGATGCGCAGCCCTAATGGGCACTGGTAGGCTGCTGGGCACTGGTGAAGCACTGGTAGGCTGCTGGGCACTGGTGAAGCACAGGCAGGCTGCAAATGATGGGTATTGGTGGGCTGCTGGGCACTGGTGAGGCACAGGCAGGTTGCAAATGATGGGCACTGGTAGGTTGCTGGACACTGGCAGGCTGCATATGATGGGCACTTGTGAGGCTGCATTGATCTTCTGTACCATGTCTGCAGTCTCTGACCATCTCCTGTATAAAAATATTTTTTAAAAAACAGTCACTTTCGGTATCGGTGCTGTTTCGGTATCGGTTTTCGGGATCCAGGAAGATTTATTTTCGGTATCAGTTTCGGCACCAAAAAACCCATTCGGTGCATCAGTAATAGAAAGCACACTGCTTTAAATACTGGATTCTAGTTTGAATTTCCATATTTATAAACTATCTGGTTGGTTGAAAAAAGGAGTGGCGTATGTATGAAAGAAAACATTGTCTGTGATTATCGCAGAATGATTGCCCAACAGGGCCCTGTTCCCAAAAGAAGAGTTAGTTGCTAGTTACTTTGGGCAACATAGAATGTTGGACAGACCTTGCCTAACTTTTATAGGTGAAGCCTCATGTGTACATGTTACAATAATCGAGGATTCGTTCATACAAAGGAATGAGTGTTCCTTGTGCACAAGGACTGTGTGCCATCCTGTGCGAAGGTCAGTCTATGTGTATACTAATTTCGTGTGACTGTTCTGACACGTTCCGGTGAAGGGAATGGTAACGAGCTCCCGCTGTTTGCCACAACCATCACTCTTGTCCGGGTCACTATTTCTGACTGCAGAGCGATGCTCATCTCAGCTGAGCCTGCCCTCAAAGACTGTTCCATTTTATTGCTGGAGGGGGGCCTCTGAACGCAGACACTTACAATCCAAAGAGCTCTTGCACACCTGTGTCATGCTTGGCGACATAACAGCTGTGCAGAAAAGCACTTCTGTTTTTGAATGTAGGCAAAAAACAAAAAAAACAAAAAAAAAAAGGGTGCAAAAACAAACTCAGAGCACATTTTCCAGCATTGAGATGTCTTAAAGTGATTGCAAATGCTCAAGGTTTTTTTCCCTTCATTCATTCTAAGCATGAAGGTAAAAAAACCTCCTCTATGCCGCATCCCCCTAATACTTGCCTGAGCCCCATCCTCTGCTACTGGTCTCTTCCAGGATGAATGATGTCCATCATCATTAAAACTTACTTCACAAGAGTTTTTTTTTTTTCTAAGGAGGGTGCATGTGATCGGCACAGGGTCAATCAGCACTGTCCAGACTGAGGGTCAGGGGCCCTGCAGCCTCATAGGACAGTCAGAGGAGAATGGAAACTCCTCCTACAAGCTTTAACCAGACACTAATAGAAGTCACAAGGCTGCTATATACTGCGGATGAGAAAAAGGTATTTAGCAGTTTACATTTACTAAAACAATTGCATTTCCATGTTCTGTATACTGTGGGAAACCAGATATAGTGAATGCAGGGTCCTGGGCAGGGGCGTCTCCTCCATTAAGGGCGCACAGGCGCTGCCCCCTCATCCATGTGTCCGGCCCCTTTCAGGACGCCAGATGGATGAATTCCAATACGGGTGGTGTTTTTTTTGAAGCACCTTTAAGAGCCATAGGCTCTAATAGGCTTCAAAATAGGGTGGTGCTCGGGGTGCAGAGAAAGCGCTCGAAAGCCCACCCAGGAGCCTAGATGGGTTAAGTACCAGACCAACTGGCAAACAGCGGGGGGGGGGGGGGGGGGTAGTGACACCGGCCGCTCAGGGGGAGGGTTTTAAAGGTGGTTGTTTGCCACCCCCCCCCCCCCAAAAAAAACACCAGCCGCCACTGGTCCTGGGTTTAGTAACACTTTAACACTGAAGATCAGAGGAGGAACCAAGAAGACCCACCATACCATGATAGATCAAAGTGATCAGCAAATTGGTATGTATAAAAAAGAGAGGGGAAAAAAAGGTCAGGGTGGCGGTAGAGAGAAGGTGGTTAAAGCCTGGAAATTGGTTTTAAAGTTTATGAGTTTAGTTATTAGGCTTACATCTACTTTAATTATATTATGTTCACATCAACATACATATGGAAAAAATTACGTTTAAAAAAGGTTTCTCTTTAAAGACAGGCTGACTGATGAAAATTGGCACAAGAGAAAAATGGGGCTACTACCGATAGTAACCATTAATCATTATGATATCATTTTGGGCAGTAGCTCCAGTATTCTTTGTTCCAGGTTGCCCACTTCCCACTCTCCCAAATTGCTAAAATAAGATCCCCATTAAAAACAAATGATAAAACAAAAAATAAATAAATAAACCTTCAACCAAGTACAGCATGAACAGAACAGCATCTCCAAGAATGAAGAAGAGGTAATAAATATTTTAAGCTGCGCATTATTAACACCTTTGCATTGTGCCACTAATGGCAGTGCAGGGACTAAATTGGAAGCGGGAGGCTCACATCTCACTCACAGTAAAAACAGGCCAGAGCAAGCATTAAAAAAGTGCAACCGTGCTGTCAATACACATTAAGGGCACAGGATCCCGACAGGCTGGAAAATTCCACAGCTGAAGTCGGCTCTCTCCAGCTCCCAACAGTGAACGTTTCACAATGAACAATCCGCCCTGGTACACACGACTTGGAACTATAATGTTTCCCACGCCATTCAAGCTTGTTGGCAAATAAACAGATACGCTTGCACTAACTGCCTTAATCATTGGCGTTTCCTAAATAGCAAAATTAAAATGATGTAATTTTAACCAGGTTTTTTTCCCAAAGCAAGATGCAAATTTTTATTTTTTTATGCATTAAAGCATTAATAATGGACAATCATAAATAAAACATATACTCGAGTATATACGGTAGGTTACCTTTGGCGGAAAAGTGCTACTAATAAAACAAGGCTGTACATGCACTATAAAGCCAAAAAGTTTGTGTCTATCACACCTATATGAGTTTGTTTGATTTCCCATTTTCAAACCATGGAAATGAAGATGTCCCTCTGTTTGCAGATCTCACTCTTCTGGGAAGGCTTTTCTCCAAGATTTTGGACCATGTGAGTATCAACACACCAAACTCATCAAACCATGTCCTTATGCATCTGGCTTTGTACACAGAGGCACTGACATGGAGGAACAGAAAAGGGCCTTCCCCAAACTGTTGATACAAGGTTGGAGCGTCCACACTTATCACAAACTAAAATATTTTATTTTAAACTTTAGCCTATCCTATTTTATCTACCAAAATAAGGCTCCAGTTAACAACTAGCAGTCCACTGTACTTTATTTCTACTTGAAGAGACTTCTCATACTGTAAAGTTTCTGAAACTTGCATATGATTAGCCACATAAAACGGAATTATTATTATTATACAGGATTTATATAGCACCAACAGTTTGCGCAGAGCTTTACAACGTTAGGGCAGACAGTACAATTACAATACAATTCAATACAGGAGGAATTAGAATTACCCGTTAGCCATACATGTGTCACAGCTTGAGGGAAAATGCAGGATACGGATAACTGATTTTTAAATCTGGATACTGGACATTATCAGTGTCATATAAACGAAAAAGTCAGTGCTACTACCCATACATCACATAGAAAGCAGAGATCCCGGGTGCTCGATCCACAGTCGCTGGCTGAGTAGGGAACAACATTTTGTATCTAATGTTTTTTGTATCTCATGGTGTGTTTTAATCATGTATATGTGCATGCATGAGTATGTGCATACATGTACTTATTATCACTATAAGGTGTGTGACAAAATAGTGGCATACATATGGATCACCCAATATGCAGTATAGCTGATTCCCCTTTTTTGGACAATTGCCTGTAGTCAATTAAGACAATTAATGGGTGGAGCCAGAGATCCTTGCAGCTACTATTTGACAGTTTCATGTTTGTAATGTAGTTATGACTAAGGCCTTATAGGCCGAGACGCGTCAACTGTTCTCATTTGGGTTTGGTCACTGTGGCTTGTCAATAAATATTACACTTTTTAAGAGCAAACACCGGAGTGCGGATCATCTTTTCCTCATTATCAGTGTCATATCTTTTCTATGGCTTCATTTTGCAGTGAGCCAATGGTTCCTAAAAACCTGAGAATACAGTGGCATGGCACAAAATGTCTATTGTCACTGACACACATTAAAGCGGAGTTCCACCCAAAAGTGGAACTTCCGCTCATTTGTCTCCTCCCCCCTCTGGTGCCACATTTGGCACCTTTCAGGGGAAGAGGGGGGCAGATACCTGTCCCCACTTCCGGGAGACTGGGCCATGGCGCATTACGTCAGCGGCTCAGCTCAGTTCCCTCCCCCACCGCTGGGCCAGTAGGAGAGTGCAGTAGGGACCCAGCGTGAAGCCGTAATGCTTCACTACCGGGTTCCCTTACTGGCAATAATGGGGGCAGCACCCGACAGCTGATGGAAACATAAGCTGCGGTGCTGACATCACTGGACTCCAGGACAGCCAAGTGTCCTATTATTAAAAGTCAGCAACTGCAGTATGTGTAGCTGCTGGCTTTTAATTTTTGCAGGGATGGGCGGACCTCCTCTTTAAGTACTAAAACCACTGAATCATATGAGGATGCATCCTACAAGTTCAATGAATACAAATGCTAAAAACCAAGTTAACAGACAGCTTAATTACCCAAAAACATCCCATCATCATCCTGACCAGAAATGCAATCAACCAATCCTGGCCTTTACCAGAAGGACAAATGCATTAGCATAATTTAGGCTTGGTATGTGGTCCGAACAGCTGTGTG